>CAUYSK010027227.1:0-17618 GCA_963575035.1 Avahi laniger | reverse complement strand
AGTATGACTTTGTCATAGGTAAAATACTTGGGATTATTTCAAATATCTTGCAGTCCCTTAGTTTTGACTGTAAATTATTCAAATTTTCTAACATTTTAATCAACAGAAAAATGATGCATTTGAAAAACTACATCGGCCAAGCGCGGTGGCTCACGCCTGTAATCCTAGCACTCTGGGAGGCCGAGGCGGGCGGATTGTTTGAGCTCAGGAGTTTGAGACCAGCCTGAGCAAGAGTGAGACCCCGTCTCTACTAAAAAAATAGAAAGAAATTATCTGGACAACTAAAAATATATAGAAAAAATTATCTGGGCATGGTGGTGCATGCCGGTAGTCCCAGCTACTCGGGAGGCTGAGGCAGGAGGATCGTTGGAGCCCGGGAGTTTGAGGTTGCTGTGAACTAGGCTAATGCCATGACACTCACTCTAGTCAGGGCAACAGAGTGAGACTCTGTCTCAATAAAAAAAAAAAAAAAGAAAAAAAAAGAAAAACTACATGAAAGCTAATGTTTAATAAATGTTGAATTTTAATTATTATATTAAGCATTCTGGGTTATTTGAGGCCTGGTACATTAGCTTTGGTAAAAATTAAAGAGCATCTCTAGATCAATTTAAATCTCCACTGGGCTTTTAACAAATGAAGAAAATAAGAACACATGCCATCATACACGTTGGGGGCCGGGCATGCTGGAACTTGTGTGATGTTGAATATGCTCTCGGATTTGTCATCTGTTCACACTGAGACTAAGATACAGGTCACTGGTCTTTCAGTTCAGAGCTATTTCCCCATGTCAGCTCTCATAGAAGGCACTGAGACAAAGTCACGAGCAAGATTTAGCAGGAAGACAGCTAACATTATGAAAAGTTTCTGAAAGTCTGAAGCTATATATTGGTGGTCACAAGAGTGTCTTTAGCTCAGGTTTCTTAACCATTTTTCTTCTGATAAACCTATCATGACATATGAGCACACTGCCTATTAATTCTAATTTTTCTTCCACACTTTTAAGTGTGTTCAATTCCCTAAGACTGGCTGTATTGGCATCCCTCGTTAACTTCGCTGTAGGATATTGCTGCTTTTGAAGTTAGCAACTCAGGCTGGGGGCGGTGGCTCATGCCTATAATGCTAGCACTCTGGGAGGCTGAGGCGGGAGGATCATTTGAGCTCAGGAGTTCAAGACCAGGCTGAGCTAAAGCGAGACCCCGTCTCTACTAAAAAAATAGAAAGAAATTAGCTGGACAACCAAAAATATATAGAAAAAATTAGCTGAGCATGGTGGCACATGCTCGTAGTCCCAGCTACTCGGGAGGCTGAGGTAGTAGGACTGCTTGAGCCCAGGAGTTTGACATGGCATTCTAGCCTGGGCCATATAGTGAGACTCCATCTCAACAAACAAACAAACAAATAAATAAATAAATAAAATTGCTAAGTCAGATCATACCAATTTATTATTATATCTCAGATTGGAAAGAGTTTGAGGAAAAGAAAGCAAATATATTAGTGGAATTAAAACTCACGATAGCTCAATTTATAAGTCTATAAACCTATACCTTATTACTTAATGATAACTTTAAGTATTTTGCACCCCATCTACCTGTAATTGTAAGTTTCTAGAGGTCAAAATGTCAGCTTAAATATCAGTTTGTAGTAACCTATGCAGCACCATATCTAGTTGAAAACTTAATAAAGACCTAGATGATTACACAAAAAAGATGAGAAACATTCCTTCTTGTTGAGTTGCCATTAATATTTACATAATACACCTACCTGACACAGTCTGATGATAGCATATGCAGTCTTCACAACCTCTTTTTAAAGAAGGTGGGAGGAAAGATACCATCACTTGAGTTTTATGGTTGGTTAAATAGAGAAATGGTTAAACTCTGGGCTTTGCCGAAGTTAACAGTTACTAAGTGTTGGGATTTTTTTCTCGCTCATGAGATTTACCAAGAACTTAGTGCTATGCTAAGTGATACCATATTTTTAAAAGTGCAGTTTTATGCTTACGATTTCAATAATCTTTAGATAATCTTTATAATGTGGAAACGCCTTCTGGAGCCATTTCAACGATAATTAAGAAAGTGTCATCAGATATTTAAAAAAAATTATCATAGAGCTTGGTGTCTCAATGATTTCACGCGACCCTCTTCCCCACCCCCACCGCAAATTGCTTTTACTGAGTAGTAATTGGTGCTATTGGCCAGTATTTAAGAATATACTAAGAGTATTAAAAAACTAATTTTGTTTCCATGCTAAGAATATCGTAGAGAATATAGTTGGTCACATTACATAGAATTCTTTGTATAACAACCTAAAATAATTGTATTGCTGATGAACAGATGCTCTGTTTTTATCTTCTGCCTAACATGAAGAATGTTCTTGAGCAGGGTTTGCTTGTTTATTTTTTCCTTTTGTTTAGTTTTGTTTCTGAGTTGGCTGCTAGAAAGTTACCAATTTGGCGGCCTGACTTAAGTGAATGTCTAGATGGGAATTATAATATGTGGTTTTAGCGCTATTCCCATTTTATGTTTTCACTTACGTTTTGCTTTCATCTTACATTTCTAAATTTAATTTAATACTGTACATACACACCCCATGTATGTGTGTGTGTGTGTGTTTATATATATTTATTTTTATATATATGTATATATCAATGTAATGTCTTTATAAGCCACGTTAAATTAGTCTGGTACCAGGTGGGATATAAATAAAAACTTTTATAATAAAAACAATGAATTTCCCATCATTTGTCTGGTGTTATAAAAAGAAAATGGAAATAATTGTCTGGTGCCATCTTGTTATAATTGTAACTTTTTTATGTTTTTGAGACAAATTCTTGCTCTCTTGCCTAGACTGTTGCATCAGCCTAGCTCACGGCAACCTCCAACTCCTGGGCTCAAGGGATGCTCCTGCCTCGGCCTCCTGAGTAGCTGGGACTACAGGCATGCGCCACCAGCCCTGGCTACTTTTTTCTATTTTTAGTAGAGACAAGGTCTCGCTCTTGCTCAAGCTGGTCTCGAACTCCTGAGCTCAAGCAGTCCCCCTGCCTTGGCCTTCCGGAGTGCTAAGATTACAGGCGTGAGCCACCATCCCCGGCCACTATAATTGTAAATTATGTGTGAAAACTACATGTGATTATTATTATAGGGAATGAGCACATTATAATTCAGCCCAAGGACCTGGCAGATACTATTAGATACTTTATAAATGTGATTTGTCTATCAGTGGACAGGAAAGAAATATGTTATTTGTAATTTCTTTTTTTAGAGAGAGTCTTGCACTTGCAGAGGTACAATCATAGCTCATTGTAACCTCAAGCTCCTGGGCTCAAGCAATCTTCCTAACTCAGCCTCCCAAGTGGCTAAGACTACAGGCGTGCACCACCATGCCCAGCTAATTTTTCTACTTTTTGTAGAGATGGGGATCTCACTGTGTTGTCCAGGCTGGTTTCAAATTCTTGGCCTCAAGCAATCCTTCCACCTTAGCCTCCCAAAGCAATGGGATTATAGGCATGAGCCATTGTGCCTGGCCTGTAATTTTATGAGGAGTAATTTGCTTGTATTTCTTCCTTTTTAAAAAAATAACAGCAATGAAAACATGGCCCATGCACACATATACAAAATTATATTTTATTTCTACTTAGGTATTTTCATAGTCTTTTTCTAGAAAGTATGAGAAAAATTGAAGGTCTTATCAATGTCCTCTGGTATGAGATTTCCACAAAGTAAAAAACATCTAAAATATTTGTGTGGATAGCACAACCCTATGAGCAAAGCTAGTGTCAAATGCATCATGAATATCGAATATATTTATTAACTGATATTTTAAATCTTAAGCACTGACTTAGGAAATTTGCAATATCATAAAGTAGTATGCTGCTACTTCATTGTGATTTTCTTTCTTTGTGCTTTTGTTCATACATTCAATGGCCCTGTATAATAGGTGTCACCTGAAATTAATGTCTTCTTATTTGCATTTGCACTTTCTGTACTATGACAACAATTTTGCAGTAGACAGAATACATAGTTGGGAAATTGTATAATTTAAATACAAGTTAAATAGAAATATTAATCACAAAGATTGATCATTGCATGAAGTATTTTATTGAATCAGGTTTTACTTAAATATCAATTGTTCTTCATAATGCCTGATCTGTCTTTCCTTGTGGGTAATAGTCAGAATTCTTTTCTAGGACTAAAGTGGACTTCAAGTACATTGAGAGAGATTGACCTGTATTGTGGTATTGACAAATGATCAGTTCAATTGGTTGAGTCACATTCGATTTAATTTCCTCTGTGAACATTTCTTGAGCATGTGGTCAAAGAATACGGAGAAAAGTAAGGCTCAGACTCCATCCTCAAGGAGCTCAAAATGAATGTGTCAGCATGATGCTCAGGAGTGAATAGATGTAACTAGAGGGGAGTTTTGAACACAGGGCCTGATGCCACAAGCAAAGAATAGACTCCAAGTTACTCCGTATAGGAGGCAGGAGGGAAAAAAGCAAAGAGCTCTTGAGGAAGAAGGGACTCAGGCTAAGGGAGACCTTTACAGAAAAGTCTGCTGATCTCTTAAGTAGCTGATAATAATGCTTTGGAACCACCAATTTTATATAATTGCGAAATGTTCATTCAAAACAGCTCAGCTGGACTGAGCTGGTAAAACACAAGAACTGAGAATATCAGTGCTGCTTATCATTAGGAAGAATGAGCAGAGTTCGAGACCCACTGTTGGTCAGTACATGGTGGTGGTGTTGTACAGGGGCTTGTTCTGGTAAATTTTCCTTTGAGGCACTGTGCACCTCGACTTAGCATTTTCCAGTTCTCGCCATAAGGTTTATTTGCATTACTACCTTTTCTCCCCTTGCCTTTTCGTTATTGTTGCTGTTTTTCCTTTTTAGCACTATTCTAAGGAATGACACATTAAATAATAATGATAATGAACTCTGGCCATATTGCTCGTCTTCTGACACTTTGGGGCTAATAAAAACGTACACGTATTTTAACTGCTATAGTCACTTGACTTGTCACTAATTGCACATCCCAAAATTGGAAAAAAAAGATCATAGAAAGCAATTTAATATCCCTGAACCTATTAAAATTCACCCAGTCTATATGAAGGTAATTTTACATGAGGAGATTCAGATAACAGATAGAAATAATGACTGGACAAGTGTTTATGTTCAGGAGAAGGTTAATTATGCAAGTCTTTATTGATATATAAAATTAATTTATTCCTCCATTTCACTAATTTTTTTTGAACACTCTGCCTACCACGTCTAATTTGGAGTTATTCAGTATTGAGTCACTTGCTGAAGAAAAAAAAAAGTCAGAAACAGGGTCAACTGTACCTCAATAAAGCTGAAAAAAATAGAGTGAATCAGTTTGATTCAATCAGTTTGTATGCGATGCCATACAGACTGGGTAAGGAGAAGATAATGTTTCAAAGGACAAGCATGTTAGTAATGTGGGCATTATCATTATTATTAATAATTAAAATAATGATGATAATCATGCTTATTATTCGTACAATGATTTTTCTACTTGGGAGCTCCAAGGACTAAAACATCTTGTCCTTTTTATCTCTACATAGCTCATTAGGTTGGGAGGGATCAGGAATTATTATGCCTGTTTTTCATACGGGGAAAATGAGAGAGAACTGAATCTGCTGCTATAAGACTATATGATAAATAACTTGGTTACGGGGCTCGGAAATGTAAACTTTTAATTGTTTATTCCAAGTGTTTTGGTCTGTATTCTCTTCTCCCTTTATCCTATGCTGTCCCTCCTGTCTCCTTCTAAGCCACCCAGAAGATCATGTCACTAAAATAATTGCGGGAATGAGAGTCAGGAAAGGGGGCAGGGTGGTGCCTTGAAGACAATAGTGATGTGAGCTCCATAAAAAGACGTGTGTAATCGTCCTCATTTATTGTTTCTTTTTCTTTTAAAAATTCTCTCTCTCTTTCATCTAATTCAAAAGCTATGATGCTTGTTGTTAAAAAAAAACTCACCATGAAACCAGAAAATACATAAATGAAAATGAAAGTTTCTCTCTTATTTCTTACTCCACTTCTTGCTGTTAACAATTTGGTGTGTCTTCTTCTATATATTTTTTTTAATGTACGCACACACATATATATAGTTTTATTATTTATAAAAACTAGAACATAGAATGCATATTATCCGAACATTTTTTTCATTAAAATGTATCATTGGCCTTTTTCATGTTAATACGTGAGATCTACCTCGTCAGTTTAATGACTGCATTGTTTACTCTCTTGATAAAAAGCTATCATATCAGTTTCAATTGATATTTTTTTATGAAAAAAAGTTATTGCAGAACAAACAGAATTCGTTTTGCATTTCACAATTTTACATAGCAATCATACAGTTTTTATAATATTATCCTATTTCTTATAAGCATACATTCATATTCTTCATCTGGCATGTTTCGACTTTAGTTGAGAAACCCTTCCCTCCCCGTTCCCCCCAAAGTTTTGCTTACGTCTGCCATACACATCTCCTTTCTTCTGCAACAGATGAATAGCAAGCATCCAGGGAGGAGGGAACAGGAGTCAGTTTTGAGAGCTTCTT
This sequence comes from Avahi laniger, assembly GCA_963575035.1. Taxonomy (NCBI): domain Eukaryota; kingdom Metazoa; phylum Chordata; class Mammalia; order Primates; family Indriidae; genus Avahi; species Avahi laniger. The sequence continues at coordinate 11,034 of CAUYSK010027227.1, read as the reverse complement.
AGGTACAATTGCACATAAAGAAATAACCTCCTCATGGACAAGTCTTTTTATATTGCAGTGACTGTAATTCTAGGAACAGGTGTCTGGAATCCCACTCAAGGGAAAACTGGAGATAGGAAAGGTTGGGGAGAGGAAGATGAAGTTTCCCTGGCTACAGCCCCATGGGGAAATCCTAGAAACAAGGGAGGAGACCAAGTAGAGTCCCTTCTGCTACATCCTAGTGCCTTCAGCGCTGGCAGGGTCAGGTGGCAATGATAGCGCCATTAACTTCTGTGACTATGTTCCCTATTCTGTGTCCAGGCAGAGCCAGGATGCAGTGATGATGTGGCAGGGACCAGTATGATAATATCATCAGTTCCTGATCCTGTATCACCAGGAAACACAGTCGCCTTGATTTCTGCATGCCAAAAATAATTATTGTGAAATGCTTTGCAGTTTGCAAGAAATTTACACAACCATGATCTCATTCTGGGTCCCACAGTGCTCTAGTCAGAATGAGTATCCTGCCCCTTATTGATAGATGGAGAAACTTAACTCAGAGTTTAAATGCTTTGTTTAAGTCTCAGAGCTGGTAAGGGAAGGGCTGGACTTAGAATCCTCTTTATTCTGATTCACCAGCCGGTGCTCCTTCAGGAGAACATGACATTTTCCCCAAGTCCTCATGGGCCAGACAGGTAGCCCTTTGGAAAAAAGTATGGCACATACCAGCATGGCAAATGGCTCAAAAAAATTTAAAATAACAGTATCATATTTGAACTCCTTAGCCAGCTCTGACTTTTTATTAAATATTTCATTTTATCTTGTTTTTGAGTTTGCTTCCCAATTGTCATAACCCAAGGGAACAACAGCTTCAACAATTGAACAAAAACCAGGTTGATCAATATTTTTCAGTAACATATGTTTTTGGAGGCAAAACAAATAGAAGGGATTAAGGGAATCTGAGGCAGAAAGGATTTCCTGAAGCTTAGAGGTAAATATTAGCTCAAAAACTCAGGTGCTTCCTCTTATATTTTCCTGGATTGAGCCCATTATCCAAAATGAGATATCACAAGATCGGAAGAACGGGCTCCACTTGTACTCGCCATCAAATTGGCACTAACTGATCAACACTATGGTGCTCACACGGTAGTAATATTCTCCAGGGATTTGGGGCATGGGGGGTAAACTCACAACTAAAGGACATGGTGAGCATTGTAGGGGGGAAGGGCATGCCTCTAACCCTTGCTTGGGTGAGGCAAAGACAAAAAATGTAACCAAAATGTTTGTACCCTCGTAATATCCTGAAATAAAAATTAAAAAAAATCATGAAAAGATTAAATAAAAATTCAAAACAGGAAAAAAAAACTCGGGTGCTTTAGAAGGGGGCCTCTGATTATCTCTTATGTGTATCCTCAAAGTTTGGTTTGGAAATAAATCAGAAAAAGAAGAATAGAATTCGGAACTCTACCTGGAACCAGATATGATTCGAGCTATAATACATTTCACAGGCCATTTAGGATTCCAGGGTGTTAGAACAGCCTCGAAACATTTCCGTAGCTCCTACAGTGCCTAACTCTATATCAAGTCCATAGCAGGCTCAGCAAGTGATAACTAATTCTTACATCGTGCTTTCTACATACAGGCACTTTACACAGAACACTTTACTTAGCCCTCACAATAATCCTATCATTATCACCTTCCTTTTATGGCTGAAGGAAACCGAGGCATGGAGAAGTCAAGTTTCTTGCCCAAGGTCAGACAGTCACAGCCAGGATTGGCTTGAGCAGCCTGGGACCAGGGTGTGTTCCAAATCAAGACAGTACACTACTGTCTAAGTGAATGTTTATTCCCCAGAAATATCTGTTTGGCCTATGGATTGGATGTGATGTGAGCTCTGATATAATCCATCTATTTACTTTCTTTTGTAGGCAAGCTGTGGTGAGGAATAGGAGAAGAGTGTGTTTGGAGCCCTGGGTGATTGGCCTCATCACCTTTATATCCCTGATTGTCCTGGCAGTGTGCATTGGACTCATTGTTCATTATGTGAGATACAGTAAGTACGAGCTGCTCTGGTGTCCTGTAATTTACTGCAAATATATTTCCTGCTGTACCTTCCTGTTTTGATTTGCTTCCGGCTTGTTTATTCATCACTGTGATTCATTTGCATAGCTGACACAAAGACCTCTTTGCCTGCTTTGTCTCTTATTTAATCCTTATTTAATCTCTTGTTTAATCTTATTTAATAAGCCAAAGAGGATTCTTTCTTCTCCCTTTGATGTTGCATTGCTTTCTGCTGGGAATAACAGCATGCTAGTTTTCATATTCATTAATAAGCACTAATCAAGTAGTAAAAAGGAGAAAACCATAGGATAGCTAGAACCCAATGTCTTAGTTGTTTAAGGTCACAGGGCAATCACCTGGATTTAAAATAATGCCAACTCATTGAAATCCTGACATTCCCATAAATCAATTCCACAATCGAGGATCACAGAGAACTAGGCTCTCTTCTGTATTAGTAAGTTGGAAAAATGCTCACGGTGACGTATTGTTGAATAAGTGCCTATTTCTGTTATTTAAAGCTCATCTCTGGATATGTTGTCAGTGATTAAAGAGGATAGGATATGCTGAGGAGGTTAATTATAACAAGGTTCACTCTGAGGTTATCAGGTACTTCACTGCTAGGTGGATTGCTAGTTGCTATGTTATTAGAAAGGTCTCCAGGGTACTTCAGGATTGTTCTTCTAGGGTATAACAAAGCTTCTGAAGTTTCCTTCTATGCTGCCTCCCTCTTTAATTAGTTGACTCAACTATGACCTGCTAGTTTAATATCTCCCTCTGTGACTAGATTATATTTTGATATTCAAGGCCCTGTAACCGTAGAAACTAATCACTTGATTCCAGTTTAATTGGGAATTTGCTGGAGTTGTTTTCCTGTAAAGAGAAAGGGTGATCCATAAACTGGTTATCATCCTCCACTATCCTTAAAAGTTCAATCTCGATTTCCAAAGCAAGGGGGATTATTCTTGGGTAGTTTGAAAAAAGCTATTTAAAGCAAAGCATTTTTTTTTTTTTTTGGGTAGAATTAGCTCACATGCTGATCTTTAAATTTGGGGTGTCTGCATTTTGATAACAGATTTTTCTGGAGTATGCTTTTAATAAAAAAGAATTGCTGAAATAACTTTACATTTATACAGTTGTTGAGTATATTGAGTCCCATTATGTTTTAAGCATCATTATGACTGGTTAGGACTGTGTTTTACTCAATTCCGTATTTCCAGAACTTAGCAGAATTCTGGCACCCATTAGGTTTTTGTTGTTGTTGTTTATTAAAAGCTTTATTTGAGTTAAAGATAGAAAACAATGTACTTTTGTGATTTATTATGCAAATTATGTCAATCTAAAATAGTTTACAGTAATTCCTTTTATATATATTTCATATTTTCCTTTCAGACGTTTTATATATAAGGAATAAAGCTAATCATTTATGAAGTTTAACAATAATCAGAAGATATTCTCCAATGTTTATTGAATACTGGATGATATAAATGAATGAGTCATACTTATGATATTTTCTTGGGGCATACTTTGGCTTGTCTGACTTCACAAGGAATTCCTAATATTGCTAGGGGTCTGATGATCTCAGTGAAAGAAAATGCTCCTGCTTGTTTTTCCTTTGCCTCTTCCCAAGCCAAGTTTTGTAAAGTTCATACATCTTACTCATATGTGTACAGTGAAAACCTGACAGGATTTTTCCAGTAACCTGTTCTTGGATCCTGTTGTGAGGACCAGTTGAGTAATATGGAACACACAACTTCTACTGCCTACACCGCACACCTGAACAAACAGCGATTGCTGTGATGTGTGTTTCTGTCTAATATTTGTGACCTGCCCTCTGTTTTGGGGAGGTAAGAAGCACATGAGCAACAAGGAGCCAGCATGCCAAAATCACCAAACAAAACTGTCACAGAGACAGATACAGATGAAGGTAATTGGATTTGGCCGAAACGTCATTTTGACTCTCATTTCATAAAGCCTGGGATAGCACAGAATTCTATGTCTACACATAGGGCCTTGGGGCTGCATTTCTGCCCCTCTGTGATTTGGATGTCAGAAGGTGAATCTGGTATGAGCAACAGCATTGCAGGTTATAGAATCACAAACCTGTTGGAAAATTATCACCAAACTCACATTCATCCTTATTTATTTTACTTTTCTGTTAATATCTCCAATAATATTTTTCAATAACTATACATATTATATATTTCTGGCTGCTGGGAATATGTTTTAACACTTAGTGGCCTGTTTAAGTTTATAGAGCAAAATAAAATATTGAGTATAAATCATAAGTTGTTAATCTGGTTGAACTATATGAATTTGCCAATATTTGACCATTTTTGACCTATACCGATGGCAATTTCAAATGAATCGATATAATAATTTAAAAAACCAGGTCTAAGAGTATAAAAGTGTCTATTATCCTCCTCTCTAGAACTTTCCTAGTCACCATGTGATTAGATACCAACAGCATCAGCATCACCTGGGAACTTGTTAGAAAGGCAAAATCTGGGGTCCACATTGAGACCCAATGTAACAGAATCTACATTTGAACAGGCTCCCCAGGTCGTTCATTTGCACATTAAATTTGAGAAGCGGCATTCTATAACAGTGGATGCAACCATACAGAAAGTCGTAGTTAACCATTAGATAGATGTTAAAAAATGCAAATGTAATTGTGAATTGTGCTGCTATAAGCATTCGGGTGCAGGTGTCTTTCTTATACAGTATCATTTGCTCTTTTGGGTAGATGCCCAGTAATGGGATTGGGAAATCATCCAAGTGTCCATCAATACATGAGTGGATTAATAAAATGTGGCGTATGTATACCATGGAGTACTATTCAGCTTTAAGAAACAATGGTGATATAGCACCCCTTGTAGTCTCCTGGATAGAGCTGGAACGCATTCTACTAAGTGAGGTATCCCAAGAATGGAAAGACAAGCACCACATGTACTCACCATCAAATTGGTATTAACTGATCAACACATAAGTGCACATATAAGAATAACATCTATTGGATGTCAGGCAGGGGGGATAGGGGAGAAAGGGACAGGTATATGCATACACAAAGAGTGCAATGCGCACCACACGAAGGATGGACATACTTGAAACTTGGACTTGGGGGGAGGGCAACATACGTAACCTAGACATTTGTACCCCCATAATATGCTGAAATAAAAAAAAAAGAAACAAGGGTACTATTAGGAAAGGGGAACGGATGCTGGGCAGCCCAAAATGACAAATGCCCATTATTCCAAATTGCTAATACTCTGATTCTTTACGTTGGACATAGCCTGTAGTCTAGCCAGTCTTTATTTAGCCTGTGTAGATCTTAAAACAGTCTGAAATATTCCTCTTTGCTATTCCTGTCCTAGATGTGGCCTAAAAACAGTCCTCCATGTCATCATACTGTTCTCATCTGAGTGGGAACATCCTTCCAAAGAGATTAGATAGGAACTCAGGAGTTGAGAATATTGTAGTAACAGCATTAGATACTAGGATAAGCTACCTTTATTATTTATTTTTCCAAATAAGTTGAAATAAATTTAAAGCTATTATTTCCTGTGAATTAAAAACAGCTGGCTGGGTGCGGTGGCTCACGCCTGTAATCCTAGCTCTCTGGGAGGCTGAGGCGGGCGGATTGTTTGAGCTCCGGAGTTCGAAACCAGCCTGAGCAAGAGCAAGACCCCGTCTCTATTAAAAATAGAAAGAAATTAATCGGACAACTAAAAATATATAGAAAAAATTAGCCGGGCATGGTGGCGCATGCCTGTAGTCCCAGCTACTCGGGAGGCTGAGGCAGGAGGATCACTTGAGCTCAGGAGTCTGAGGTTGCTGTGAGCTAGGATGACGCCACGGCACTCACTCTAGCCCGGGCAACACAGTGAGACTCTGTCTCACAGACAAAAAAAAAAAAAAAACACAAAAAAACTGATCCAAACCAATAACCACATTTTAAAGCTAAAGACCATAATCAAGAACAAAAGCTTTACATTAAAAAGTACTCCAAAGCCTGGTTTCATACATAACCTGCTTTTGGAGTCTAAGCAAGGAAATGCAAAGAACTTATTTTACCTTTCCCGTTTTTTGTTTGTGTATCTTCATGAAAAGGACTTCCTTAACCAGGTTCTACTAGACAGAACATACCTTTTGACATTATCTTGGAAATAAGCACTTGCCAAAAATCTTACTATCTCTTAATACTTTTTACACGTCCCTTTTGGCATCTTACTTCACCCTCATATATAGTTTGTGCCAGCAGTTTTTCCTCTCCTTTTCTGGGGAGGTCATATGGTCAAACAGTATTCATAGAATTACTGGAAAGTCATTTTGCTTTCCCTAAAAATCATTCCACAGAGTAGATATCAACTGTCAGTAAGTACATACAAATATATACACAAAAGAAGAAGAAAGACAACACAGCACAACCCTCTGATACAAGGGCTTGTAAAAGGCTTATCTGTAGTTAAACTTTAACATAGCTAAATTCCTATATAATCAATGGATAGTCAAAACTGCTATGACTTTCTGCTTTTCAAGCCTGTGCGCGTATGCACACACACACGCAACTTACGAAAGCAGCAGGTGAGTCTTGCTGGCCTGGCCTGTATGCATGAACGCCCGGGGAGCTTACCATAACTGTGCAGTCCTCTGACCCGCTGGCAATGACCTGATCGTTATGTGGGCACCAGTCTATGTCCAGCACCGGTCCTGTGTGTCCACATACTGTAGGGTAGGATTTGTCAATTCGACCAGTCTGAAAGAAGACAGAAACAAACCTATTATGTAGCATCAACATCACAGATTTTAAAATGTTTTCTCAGGCCCATTTCTCCTTTATACCTCTACCCAAAACACTCAACTGTCTACGTATGACGACATATGTATTAGTCAATGTCGACTAGTAAGACTGTAAACTTTCATTTCTAGAAAAAGCTACTACCAAGGACACTCCATCAAATTACAAGGATCCAAATTTCTACAATCACAAAGATTTTATTTAATCAACTGCATTAATAGACATAGCAAAAGAGAATACAAGTCTTGTTATCAAAATACAATTCTAAAATAGCCAAATTATAAATTATAGGGATGTTTTCCTGTATAAGGAAACAAACAAACTGAAGAAACCCCAAACCTTGGTATTCAAAATGTGAAATATACCTCTCAATACAATAAGACAATATCCTTGAATATACAAGTTAACAGTTCTGGAAATGGATGGCACTGTTAAAGTAAAAAATAAATAAATAAATAAATAGTCAAGTTAAAAAAAGAAAAGCTTCAGTTACCGCTTAGGGGCTAAAGGGCATACTACCCTCCAATGCCTCAGTCTCTCCACTGCCTGCACGCAGCAGAAATGCCGATAGTCTAACACCAACTTAGACCTCACCCATTTAGCCACTTCCACATCTCGTGAAGAATAAAATGTGTAATGTTGGTCATAAATAGCCACCACAATTTGCTTATGTTACATATTTGTATCTAACAAGGCAACCCAGCTTATCAGACCAATTTTGTGTCAACCGAGACAACTGCTGGTGTAACAACATGTGGATAAAAGCTGTCGTTTTCTAAACAGGTTAATGTTGTCCATGCTGAGGTTGGATACGCTCTAAGAGCAGGTGTACAAAAAGGAATCACCGCAATGTATAACTCAATCCATTTTTTGTTGTCGTTGCTCTCTTAAATATGGCAAATCATTCTAACACTGGGCAAGCCTCTTGGCAATCTTTCAAGATCAGTAAATTCCATGATTTCTTTAATTTGACAAGACTTTAAAAATCTCCAGAGAAGCAGTGTGCTAAAGTGCAAAGACCAGAGGCTCTGGAATCAGACAGATGTGGGTTCAAATCCAGGCTTTACTGATTAAACAGCAGTGAGAAAAAAGGGTGGGGGCAGTAAATATGGTAAATACAAATAAGCACTGGCTATGTAAAACCTTAGTATTAATGACTAATTGCGGTACAGATAAAAACAAGGCAGAAATAAAATATTAGAAAACAATAACATGTAAGGTAAAAGGCATATGATCCGAGTTCAAAGGTTTCAGGGCCCTTCTCTAGAGAAAAGCAGGAAAATTGACTACTTTTAGAGTTGAAGTCATGTAAGCATGTTAAAATTAAGGGCAAACACTAGAAGGAAAGAAAATGTATGACTTTTCCAAAAGGCAGGAGGGGGCAGTGGCATTGGAATTTAAAAACTCATTCAATCCTATAGAAAGTGGAAATTAAAAGGCAACTAAACGTGGGGGGCATATTAAAATATATACCTGGTAGCTAAATAAATATCAGAACAAACAGACTTTAAGGTGAAATGCATTACTGAAGATTAATGTCACTACCCAAGATTTAAAGAAAGAATTCCCTGGAAAGTTACATTGTCTCTATAAACTTCAACTATGTAGCTATAACTACATAGCTTCAAAATAATTAAAGCAAAATTGACAGAACTGAGAGAAGAAAATGACAAAGCCATGATCTTAAGAGATTTCAACAAAGATTTAAGAGATCAAGCAGACAAAATTAATATAAATACAGGGGTCAGGCACAGTGGCTCATGCCTATAATCCCAGCACTCTGGGAGGCCAAGGTGGGAAGGCCAAGGTGGGAGAATTGCTCAAGGTCAGGAGTTCGAGACCAGCCTGAGCAAGAGTGAGACACAGTCTCTACTAAAAAAATAGAAGGAAATTATCTGGACAACTAAAAATATACATAGAAAAAATTAGCCGGGCATGGTGGCGCATGCCTGTAGTCCCAGCTACTCCGGAGGCTGAGGCAGGAGGATCAGTTGAGCCCAGGAGTTTGAGGTTGCTGTGAGCTAGGCTGATACCACGGCACTCTAGCCCGGGCAACAGAGCCAGACTCTGTCTCCAAAAAAAAAAAAAATATGAATACAGAAGATTTTAAAATAATTTTTGTTATGGAGAATACTTAGAGCAAAAAAAAAAAAAAGAAAGAAAAGAGATTGTAACAAAATTAACAATTTTGATCTAATAGATATATATTTAGCCTTGTAGAGAACATTTTAAAATTCATTTTTTTTCAAGCACACATTAAACATTAATTTTTGTGAATGGCCAATTAGAAGACCACAAAGCAAATCTCAAAAAATACCAAGGAATCAATATGATGTACAGTACGTTCTGAGTACAATGCAATACAATTAAAAATTATGGCTCACTCCTGTAAACCTAACACTTCTGGAGGCTGGGGAAGGAGGACCACTTGAGGTCAGGGGTTGGAGACCAGCCTGAGCAACATAGTAAGACCCCATCTCTACCAAAAAATAGAAAAATAAGCCAAGTGTGGTGGCATGTGCCTCTAGTCCCAGCTTGAGGCGGGAGGATTGCTTGAGCCCAGGAATTTGAGGTTGCAGTGAGCTATAATCATGACAATGCCCTCATGAGCAGGCAACAAAGTAAGACCATGTCTCGAAAAAATAAATAAAATAGAAAAATATAAACCAAAAATCTTCAATACATTTGAAAAATTTTAAATTTACTAAATAATTCGCAGTTTAAAAAATCATAATGGATAAACTGAACAATAAATACATGACATATCCAAATGTTGGGGATACAGCTAAAACAGATCTCATTGACTATTTCATAGTCTTAAATGTATATATTAGAAAAGACTGAAAATTTATGAGCTATGCATCTAATTTGAGAAGTCTGAAAATAAACAGAGTACATCCAAAGAATGTAGAATTACAAAGAGAAGAAATTAATGAAAAAGAAAATAAATAATAAACAGAACCAACAAAACTGGATAGATCAGGAAAAGAGAAAAGGCACGAATATACCAGGAATTTAAAAAGTGACATAACTTATAAATATGGTAGAAACTTAACGAAGTATGAAAACACTATGAATAACATTTGATAATAAATTTGAAAACACTACATAAATAGACAATCTCACAGAAAAAATGCAATATCAAAATATATTCAGGAATAAATAAAAACCTTGAATAGGTCCATAACCATAAAAGAAATAGTATAACTCTACCTATCATCCCCCCAATCAATCAATCACCAACTACCAAAAACATTAGGCATGGATGGTTTCACAGGTGAATTTTACCAAATATTCCAGGAAGAGATCATTTCAAACAATGTTTTTCAGAGAATAGAAAAAAGAGGACTACTGCTGAACTCATTACATAAGTAATGTATCACCTTGACACGCAGGATAACAAAAGAAAAATTTAAGCCATTGATACTTATAACTGTTGGTGCAAACCTTCAAAAAAAAAAAAATCAAGTCAAATTCAGCTGCATGAGTTGCTCTCAAAAAAACCTAAGTAAAGAGAACAGACAAGTTACATACTGGGAGAAGGTTTATGCAACATACATACCCAACAAAGTCAATAAACAACCTAACAGAATAATGGGCAAATGATACAAGCAGAGAATTCACAGGGAAAGAAACCTGAAAATACAATAAATATCAGAAAAGATACTCAGGCCAGGTATAGTGGCTCATGTCTGTAATCTGGCACTTTTGGAGGCCAAGGCAGGAGGATCGCTTGAGGTCATGAGTTTGAGACCAGCCTGAACAACATAGAGAGACCCCATCTCTACAAAAAAATTTAAAAATCAGCCAGGCATGGTGGTGAGTGCCTGTAGTCACAGCTACTCAGGAGGCTGAAGCAGGAGGATCACTTGAGCCCAGGAGTTTGAGGCTGCAGTGAGCTATGATGATGCCACTGCACTCTAGTCCAGGCAAAAGAGCAAGACCCATCTCCAAAATTTAAATTTTTTTTTTTTTTTTTTTTTTTTGAGACAGAGTCTCACTTTGTTGCCCGGGCTAGAGTGAGTGCCGTGGCGTTAGCCTAGCTCACAGCAACCTCAGACTTCCGAGCTCAAGCAATCCTACTGCCTCAGCCTCCCGAGTAGCTGGGACTACAGGCATGCGCCACCATGCCCGGCTAATTTTTTCTATATATTTTTAGCTGTCCAATTGATTTCTTTCTATTTTTGGTAGAGACGGGG
>CAUYSK010027226.1:0-19683 GCA_963575035.1 Avahi laniger | reverse complement strand
ACAGGCATGCGCCACCATGCCCGGCTAACTTTTTCTATATATTTTTAGCTGTCCAATTAATTTCTTTCTATTTTTGGTAGAGACGGGGTCTCGCTCTTGCTCAGGCTGGTCTCGAACTCCTGAGCTCAAACAATCCGCCCGCCTTGGCCTCCTAGAGTGCTAGGATTACAGGCGTAAGCCACCACGCCCGGCCCTTCTTTTGACATTTTTAAAGGTTTATAAAGAAAAAGATCAAATATACTTACTTAAATCCCTGCTGGTTCCATGCCTGGCCATACATTCCATATGCAGGTACTTGCCAACCATTAGGCATATACTGGCCAATTTGTTGTGCATTTCCATACCATTGGCCCCACTGGCCATAAGGTTGTGGATATCCAATTTGATTCTGCTGTTAAGTAAAATTATAAGAGATAATTTAGTATTATTTGAAGTTATTTGTATATATCCAGTCCTATTATTATTACCACAAATACTTAGCCAAAACACATATGGCTATCATTACAATTAAAATGACAGGATAAACAAGAGTTTAGTAAGTGACTGGTAGAAAAAAATACAAGTGAGGTTATACTGCTATAATTCTACATGATGCTCTGAATGGCATAGTCTTTCTAAGGCAGCAGGTGATGCCCTAGTGATAAATATTTAATTCAGTATAATGTGAAAGTCTTTGGTAAACTTTCCACATGCTATATATAGGGAAGATACAAAGATTACTTATTCCTTTATTCCAGCTTACTTAAGAAACATACACAGTTTAGGATTTTCTTACTCTCACTTCTGTGCTGCATTTACAACTTATTCATAGCAATCTTTGTGGTATTAAGTTTGAACCACTAAAGCTACCTGGAAGAATAAAAAGCAGTAAAATATGGAAGGAAATGCCTAAATATATTTATAGCTTTATTTTCGTTGAAAAAGATTTAATACCCTGTTAAATCTGTCAGAGCATTTTAAAATCCACTGTGTGAGCATGAGTCAAATGAGGCACTCACATTCATCATGTCATCACTACAATTCATGAACCACCACTCTGGAACTATAATACACGTAGGAAGAGCGCTTATATACTATCATTTTAGCTATAAATTTACTAACAAGGATTATCAACAATCTTCATTTTAAAATAAATTTATTATTAGCCCAAAAATTACTTCTGAAAGTTAAGAACCCTCTCACCTGTTGCACGGGATTTATCATATCAAGAGATTCTTTGCCCCAATAGCATTTCACAACATGACCTTCAATGGTAGTACCATTAACAGAAACAATTGCATGTGCTGCACTTTCATGGGAATTGAACCTATTGAAAACAAAATTAAGAATCACCAATACAAATTTCTTTAAATATTTATGAATAAAACCAATTTTTAAAAATCAGGGTGAGGTGAGGTAAAACAGGCAGTTCACATAAAAGAATCAATAAAATGGCTTATTTTCTTTGCTATTTTTTCTCAAAGATCTTGTAGTTCTGGAGAAACTTGTGTTAAAAAGGAATGTGTTTTGTTGGACTTATGTTGGAAGATGGGATCTATAAAAAAAATGGCAAATATGCCATATGCTAGAGAAATTTCTATTTCTTTATAACCAAGGTAAATTTCTAAGAAAACCAATAAGGTAAATGTTCAAAAATTATGTGGGGAGAAAGTGTTTTTTAAAAAACCACTCCTACCGAACAAATGAATATCCTTTATCTGGAAAGACTCGAATTTCCATTATTTGTCCAAATGGTGAAAAAGTCTGACGCATTAGTTGTTCTGTTAGACAAAAAACAAAAAGACACCACATTAAGTTATATTAAAATCCTACAAATATTAAGCTTGGGATTTTAAAAATTAATGACATACAGTAAAGCTTCCATACCTGTTAGTCCAGAAGTCACACCTCCACAGTATACTGTACAGTTGCTTGGACTAGACTGATTTACAACCTCATCATATGACAGCTGTTTGGTGTTTGCTGGGGAGGAAAAAAGTTTATCTTTAATTCATTAAATAAATGTTTAGAAAGAGAAAAGTAGCATTAACTACACTACTGTAGTGTTAATATTTACCTTGATCAAAATGCTTATATAACACATATTATACTTGAATTTAGGATTAAACCTCCCCCAAGAATGTCTTAAAAAATTACCCAGTATTCTCTATTTAATAGGAGACTTGACATTAGAGATAATATCATTATTATTTATAATTACAAAAATGAAAACTAAGTACATTTTTGAACAGTAGTCTTGATTTGCTTCTCATCTATTTCTGCAATAAGTCTCCGGGAACAGCTCTAACATTTAATATCTAGTGTATTTTTCTCCAAAATTCCACATTTCCTTTTCTTCTCCAATACACCTACACTCATATGTACTCTTTGGAGCTGGAGGCTTTCGGGTTGCCCAGTTAGTTCTGATTTGTCTTCCACCAAGCCACTGGCCACCCATCTGTTGAATGGCGTTTTCGGCATCCTGTTCCACACAACATTGGAAATAACAAAGAAGCCACTATTAGTTGATGTTAAATAATTTTTAGCAGTAGTGAAAACTTGGTGCCTTTCACAAATGTTTTTAAGTAAAAATGCCTTATGAAATATACAATACACGATAGCTTTCCTAAAATGCAACAGTGCTTCTTTTAGGTGGATATCAGAGTTTCGGAATGTTAATCATCCGAAAAAGTCATGAGCCTAATGAGGTAGATATCATAAAGTTCATGCAACAACTCAAGACTATTAAGAATGAAAATATTATTTTAAACAATCCAACAAGCTTGCTAATGACAGTATTTGGTTTCTCTTTCATCTAACAAGCAAATACTGTCTCATACAGCCTGCAGAATCATGAGCCAAATAAACCTCTTTTCTTTATTAAAAAAAAAAAAAAAAAAAAAAAAAACAAGCAAATACTGAGCAGTTACGTTCCAGGCACCAAGTTAAGAGCTAGGGATACACTGGTGAACAAGCACACATGGTCTCTTACATGGATATTACATTCTTTTGAGAGGAACAAATAAAATAACATCAAGTTCCTGCTTAAGAAGTTGGAAGGACAGTGCTAGCATTTACTGAAATGGGGAGAAAGCCTGGGAAAGAGAAGGGGAACAGGTTTGAGGAAGAAACAAAGAGTTCCATGTTAATTAAGTTTAAGATGATTGTGAGACATCTAAATGAAGACCATTTGTTAGTAAGTATGGAGCACAGAGAAACAGACTGAACTGAAGATATAAAATTCAGAGTCATAAAGAATAGAGAGAGAAAAGGCCTGGGACAGAGCCCTGAACAACAGCAAAATTTAAAAATTGAGTAAAAGAAAAATCTCTACCTAAGGTGATTAAGAAGGAGTAGCCAGTGATGAAGGAAGAACTCCACAAAAGTATACTTATCATGGGAGCCAAGAAAGCAGAGGTGATCTTGAATAGAGTAGCATTGGTAGGAAGTGAGAATAAAAGCTAGCTTAGAGTGGACCAAAAAGTGAATGGGGTGTACCTTTTCTTTGCACATGTCAAACATGGGCTTAACCTACTACTAAAGGAACAGGCAAATCCAAGGCTAAAAGTCTTTGAGACACATAGAAGGAAATGCATATTCTTCAAAAGAGACAAATATTGTTTACCACACTAACCAGTTTGAACTCCATGAGATGCTTACTAATGTTATGGGTTGAATTGTGTCCCTCAAAATGATATGAAGTCCTAAACCCAGGTAACCTGTGAATATAACCTTACTTGGAAATAGGGTCTTTGCAGATATAATTAGTTAAGATGAGGTCATACTGGATTAAGATGGGCTCCAAATCCAATATGACTCATGACCTTATATTAAGAAGATTATGTGGACACACAGAGAAAGAAGATGGCCACGTGAAGACGAAAGCGGAGACTGGAGTGACACAGCTACAAGTCAAGGATTGCCAAGGATTGCCAGCAAGCCCTAGAAGCTAGGAAGCATTCTTCCGTAGAGCCTTTGGAGGGAGCTGAGGGTAACACGCTGACACCTTGATTCTGGATTTCGAATCTCCAGAACTTTGAGAAAATAAATTTTTGTTGCTTATGGTACTTCGAAATAGCCTCCCTAGGAAACAAATATAACTACTTACTTGCAAAAGAGGAAAACAATCTTTTTATGGTGTGTGTGTATGTGTATGCCAGTGGTTGTGAATGGGAAATAAAGTGGAAGTATATGCAAACCACTCTTTTGAGAAATTTGATCCTGAATTATAGCAGAGAAACAGAGATACAGGTGGGCAAGGGATGTGAGGATCAAGTGTAGTTTTGATTGAGAGATACTAGATGTTGATGGGAATGATCCAGTGGAGAGGAAGAAACTGATGGCACAGGACAGTAAGAACAAGGATGGCACATACATGATTCCCTTCATAGGAAATGTTCAGAATAGGCAAATCTATAGTGACAGAAAGTACATTAACAGGTGCTCAGGACTGGCGAGAGGGGCACGGAAAGAAAAGGACAGTAACTGCTAATAGACATGTAGTTTCTTTTAAGGATGATTAAAATACTCTAAAATTGATTGTATTGATAGTTGCATAACTGTGAATTCCCTCCAAACCACTGAATTGCATACTTTTTTTTAAGAGATGGGGTCTTTCCATGTTGCCCAGGCTGGAGTGCAGTAGCTATTCATAGGTGTGATCATACTGCCTACAGTCTTGAACTCCTGGGTTCAAGCGATCCCCGGACCTTAGCCTCTTGAGGAGCTGGGACTATAGTGCCATAGTGTTAAATAAGTCGTATACTTTAAAGGTATGGGTTTTATGGTATGTGAATTATATCTCAACAAAGCCGTTGTTTAAAAAATAATAAAGCAGGCCGGGCGTGGTGGCTCACGCCTGCAAACCTAGCACTCTGGGAGGCTAAGGTGGGCAGATCGTTTGAGCTCAGGAGTTCGAGACCAGCCTGAGTAAGAGCGAGACCCTGTCTCTACTAAAAATAGAAAGAAATTATCTGGACAACTAAAAATATATAGAAAAAATTAGCTGGGCATGGTGGCACATGCCTATAGTCCCAGCTACTCGGGAGGCTGAGACAGAAGGATCGCTTGAGCCCAGGAGCGTGCGGTTGCTGTGAGCTAAGGCTGACGCCATGGCACTCACTCTAGCCAGGGCAACAGAGTGAGACTGTGTCTCAAAAAAAAAAAAAAAAAACAATAAAGCAGCGGCAGCACAGGATCAAAGTTCTGAAAGGCAAGAGGTGGGAACCCGATCATAAGTGATTTGGCCATTGACAAGAAGGACCTTTTCTCTGTTGTAAAAAGAGGAAGAAGGGAAGGTGGATGAATTTTACGTAACTTTGGTGGCTGAAAGATGAGGAAATTCACGTATGATAGCTTCTTTTTTTCTCAGTGAAGCATGATATAATGCTGTCAGCTTAGGGTGATGATGAGGAAGGGAGGAATATTTGAGAAGATGGGTGGTAAGGAATAAAATAGTTACCATGAACAATAGGGAATCAAATGTATTAGAGAAACGTAAGTTTGTGAAGACAGTACTGAGTACTCATCTGAAGTGCGTGATCATTAAATGAGAAGCAAAACCAGATGGACTCAGTTTTTCTCCAATAACATTCAGTTACTCTGGGGTAGGTAGAGAAGCTAAGTTTATTGAGGTTTACTTAGCATGTACAACATGGGAAGAGAGGTAAGGAAGTTACCTCTTGTAAGTAACTGCAATCAGGGCTGTGGCACTGCATAACACCAGAGCCAAGAATGAATCACGAATTTTATAGAAGTTGAAATGTAAACTTGGGAAGATTAAATTATTTACTCAAAGTAACATCTATCATATGATGGTTGTCAGGATTCATACTCATCTCTAACTCCAGAAGCCATACACAGATATCCTTTGCTATTTGACTCTAGTTCATAGTAAATACGCATTCAATAGTGATTTTTATATAGCAGAAGCCTATATTCCATAATCTCACAGGGGAAAAATGAGTTCCTAGCCTACCCGACCCCCCAGCTTGTTTCCTTAAATCTTATTATGAAACCTATGAATCAATCCTCTAAGGAACTCACACTAAATTGTGGCTATCAATTCATTGCACAAGGTATTTTTCTATCTTTCCAAAATATTATGCTGTGATTAATAGCAAAGCTTTCAGAACCAACTACACTGTTATAATTTTTATTTTCTTACCTCACAGGAAAAAAAAATCTTTTAATTGGTAGATGGGACACGTATGTCTAAGCTTGTATATTTCAGCTCTCAATGTGTTTTATCGCTTTTGACTTTTCTTCTAATACATGGGGTTTTCCGATTTCTTGGGTTTTCCCATTTTTTCCGCAGGTTTTTCTACTTTCTTAAAAGACATTTTCACTTCACATAGGGAAGATGATAGCTATACTATATAACATATTTAAACAATCTGACCACAGATATAATGTTACTGTAAGACTAGATGAGATAAAATTGCAATGCATTTTATGTTCTGTTGCCTGGATTTGTGAGCCATGTAAACATTTTTAGAGGAAAAAAAAATTTTTTTAAGAGACAGGGTCTGCGCCGGGCGTGGTGGCTCACGCCTATAATCCTAACACTCTGGAAGGCCTAGGCAGGCGGATCGTTTGAGCTCAAGAGTTTGAGACCAGCCTGAGCAAGAGCGAGACCCCGTCTCTACTAAAAAAAATAGAAAGAAATTAGCTGGACAACTAAAAATATATGTAGAAAAAATTAGCCGGGCATGGTGACGCATGCCTGTAGTCCCAGCTACTCGGGAGGCTGAGGCAGTAGGATCGCTTGAGCCCAGGAGTTTGAGGTTGCTGTGAGCTAGGCTAATGCCACGGCACTCACTCTAGCCCAGGCAACAAAGTGAGACTCTGTCTAAAAAAAAAAAGAAAGAGACAGGGTCTCGCTCTGTCACCCAGGCTGGAGTGCAGTGGTGTGATCACAGCTCACTGCAACCTCAAACCCCTGGGCTCAAGCGATCCTCCCGCCTCAGCCTCTTGGAGTAGCCAGGACTATAGGCGCCACCATGTCCAGCTAATTTTTTTATTTTTTGTGGAGATGAGGTCTTGTTATGTTGCTCAAGCTGGTCTTGAACTCCTGGGCTCAAGCCGTGGTCCTGCCTTGGCCTTCCAAAATGCTAGAATTATAGGTGTGAGCCACCACCTCTAGCCTAGAGCACATTTTTGATATAGATAGTATATTTTGGGCAAATGGTTGTAAGAAGTTATAGCACATATCTGGATAGTAAACGTTCATAGGAATAATTAGACATTAGTTCAATGTAAGTAGAAACAGGAACTAGAAAAAGCATGACAGATTGACACTATTTGGCACAGCTGCAAACATTTGTTTTTTTTTTTTTTTTTTTTTTTTTGGCAGAGTCTCACTCTGTTGCCCAGCTAGAGTGAGTGCCGTGGCTTCAGCCTAGCTCACAACAACCTCAAACTCCTGGGCTCAAACGATCCTACTGCCTTGGCTTCCCGAGTAGCTGGGACTACAGGCATGTGACACCATGCCCGGATAATTTTTTCTATACATGTATATTTTTAGTTGTCCAGCTAATTTCTTTCTATTTTTTTTAGTAGAGACGGGGTCTCGCCCTTGCTCAGGCTGGTCTCGAACTCCTGACCTTGAGCGATCCACCCGCCTCGGCCTCCCAGAGTGCTAGGATTACAGGTGTGAGCCACTGCGCCCAGCCCAAACATTTGTATTTTAAAAAAATCTGGAAGCAATCGTTATATATATCATAGTATATCACAATAAATGATGCTCATAAATTTGACCTGAAGTCACCAAGAGATGTTATAATATCTACTTCAAATACTCCATTTAATAAAATAAGAAAAGCTTTTCTAAAATACATTTCCAACTACAAAAAACTTTTAAGGGCTCTAAGGTAAAATGTTTCTATACTCATCATACACAACCACTAGTCATAACATAAAGACAAATAATAAAATCCAAAGTTAATAAAACCTTGGTGTGTGTGTACTCTAGTGCATACAAGCTGTCTTACCATGTACCCCAATATTTCTGGAAGTACAATCCTGCTCCATTTAACTGTTTTAAATCTTCAGTTACCATATTAAAAAAGTTTAAAGGACTTAATTATTTGAATAAGCAATATATTTACAAGGTTCAAACATCTCAAAGTACAATACAGGGTGATACTTCCCTCCCTATCCCATCTTCTTAGTTTTCATCACTTACTCCCAAAGGAGAAGCTCTGCCACAGGTTTTTGTTTATCCTTACAGGGGAAAACACAAACACACCCATACTTGTCACACTAATGTATGTTTCCTTCCTTTTTATACAAATTGGTCTTTCACCTAATAATACACGGTGGAATTCTTTCCATAACACAGTACTATCCTTCCATTTCTCTGCAAAAAAACCCCAGAAATTTTAGGCTGCGCATGGTGGCTCACACCTGTAACCCTAGCACTTTGGGAGGCTGGAGTGGGAGGACCGCTTGAGTCCAGGAGTTCACGACCAGCCTCAGCAACATGGCGAGACCCTGTCATTACAAAAAATAATTAGTCAAGTGTGGCGGTGCATGCCTATAAGCCCCAGCTACCCAGGAGGCTAAGGAAGGAGGACCACTTGAGCTCAGGAATTTGAGGTTGCAGTGAACTATGATCATGCCACTGTACTCTATCCAGACAAAAAGAACAAGACTCTGTTTTTTTAAAAAAAAAAAAAAGCTAGAAATTTCAAGCCCATACAAATTGCCACCTATCACAGCATTTTATTAGCTACTTTTCAATTATCATGGGACTATAAAAGAGGAAGATAATGAATTAAATCCATAAATGAGATTTTCAACATCTACCTTTGGCTGATAATTTAAATATCTTTACTTTCTATATTCTGAAAACTTTTTATCAGTATCTTGCATGCATCACATGCCAAATAAATGTTAAATGATGTAACAGGAGAAAAAAGATATATTCTAGTGAGGTGCTAATTATTAGTAAAATGAACAAATGGCAGATGAAAGAAAAATTAATTAAAACAAACTGAGTGTTTCCTTTCTTTATCCTTAAAAGCACTGCACATGCACTTCTGATTGAGCTCACCCATTTGTTGAAAAAGGAGACAAAGCCATATCCTTTAGACTTTCCTGTTGCCATGTCTTTTACCACTCGGGCATCTCTGAAATCAGAAACAATCAGAAGTTTAGGTTTGCAAACTGTCCTTGGATATAAAATGAGAATTTCAAACACAAGTCATTTTTATGTTTCACCTTCAGTAAAGTGAACCTTTAAGGCAAATTCACCTTTTATTCTACAAAATTTATCATGTATTAGCAAATGAGGCTTATTTATATAGACATGCAAATCGATAACTTCTTAAATATATATATATATGTACATCGCATAGAAATTGTCTCTCACTTCAAAAAGTTTTTTAAACTTTTAAATATTAAGCATGGTGAAAGCAGCTATTCACATGAATTAACCACTTATAAGGTTCAAAGCCACATTAAATGAATGGCTTTCTTTAACCATGCAATTTATTATTTGCTATTTGACCATATTCTACCTACATGAAAAACTTAAAATAGAAAACTGGAAATTAAAGAATGAAAAAGTTATATATTCCCTAAACTAAACAAATTACTTCATTTTTTTCCTCAGATTAATTTATACCCCCCTTTTTGGACTAGAGTAAATTTTGAGAACTGGACATTTTCAGAAATCTTAAATCATTGAAGAAAAATACTAGACACATACTTTAGTTCTAAACTACATAAGAAAAGATTTTACACGGAATTTTATAATAATACTCATATAAAATGATTGGAAACTACAAGATATAAAAGCAAAATTTTAAAAAGTCAGAAAGTAAAAAAGCACGCCAACATTTATCCACTGTGAACCGTAGCTTGTAGTTAGCCAGGGCAATTCTGTCCATTCTTCAGAGACACTCTGCAAAATAACCAGAGCCCTATTATTTGAGATTGAGTAAAAACCCAGCCATGATAGCTAAAACTCCATACCTCAAAAAATTGGACTCAAATTGTGCTTCACAGGCAATCTGCTTTTAAGTTAGCCAGGTATGTCACAATGCTTGTTCTCTCAGGACACATGAACAAAACAGGCACTTTTACAACAAAAACCCAAGTCAGAAAGCCATGCAATGTAATTTTATATTAAAGTATACATAAGCATATTTTAGATCAATTTGAGTGATTTAATAAGTGTTTAGGGTCAAAATGACAAAGAGGTGATGCTGAAAAGGGAAAACTAATGCAAGTCACTTCTCAATATGTAAAAATACTTATTAAATTATCTGTATGGTACACATGCATTTAACTTGGTAACTGACTCACTTCTATATCATAATTTGCTAGTCTACCCTATACTCAAGGAACAGAAAGAGTTTAAATTGTGTAAATCAGGGAATATGTATATTTTTTATACATATATTTTAACAGACCACTGTTTCACTACACACCTCACATAAATCAAGCACTGTTATAGGCACTCTATAGAGAATACTTGACTATCATAAGAACCCTTCAACATATAGTTATCAACTTATCTCCTTTAACAACAACAACAAAAAAAAATCAGGAAAATATGCTACCAACTGCCAAATGATTCTTCTAAATTTAGGAAAGCTACCTCCTGTATAAAACCTTAACTGAAAATTTTATAAAACTTAAAGGCCTTACCAAGAAAAAAAACCCAATATATATATCAATGGGACCATAAGAAAATCTCTAGATTAAAAATATAATACAGAAACATATCTTATCAAAAAGAAATTACTGATTCATGATTTAAAAGTCATGAAATTGCTAAAATCTGAAGGTCATTTAACCTAAACTTACCAATTGTTATACAATTTTGTCTAATCCCAAATTAAAATTCCCATGTTTTCAAAAATTTACTTCAGTCAAAATCAAAGCATTTAATAAGATAGCTATTTAATCTGTTTACAGTGTTAGAAAAAGTTTTTTCTTCTCAAAGACCCAGGAAATGTCAGCCTTGAAAAAAGTTCAACTCTTACTTATCAATCTCTGAAAGGATTCACTGAGGAAGCAGCAGTAAAGATATAGTTCAGGGTTCTTAACTTATGGTCCTATTCTCTGGCTACTCAGAGAACAGGATAAAATTTACAAAAATTCTCCATACCAAAATGAAAACACACAAAATTTTGCATACAGAGATTTAAAGCCCTTGAGGCCAAAGTTTAAGACCCTCCAAGTCTAGATATTTGAACACAAGCTAACCATTATCAAAACCCTAAAACAGAGTAAGAAGAACAATCAAATTAAAATTTTATTTTCCTAATCAGTTCTCACAAAGAAAAATGTAATCTAACAGAAACGTCCATTTATAAGTCCTAATCTTGTGGCTGCCTTTAAAATTGGCCATTCCTTGGTCACTATGCATTGTCATGTCTTACCAATGAACTATACTCTTCAAATGAAAACTCCCAAAATTCATCACCAATACTAATGGCATTTATTTACTTTCCAGTCTCATCTTCCATCTCTGCTGTTAGTCTGTTCAAAGCAAACCACAGCTAGTGTTTCCTTTTTACTACTCTTCTAGCTGGAACAACAACAAAGCAACCAGAAACCCCATGAAAGTTTTCTAAATTCAACAATTACTCCTAAGAAAGCACTACTAAAAAGAAAGCACTTATTACTCTTACTCTAATATGGCATGCTTTTCAAAATATTAAAGTTCTTCTGTGATGAATGCTACCTTGAGTAAGTTATTTACAAAGGGCCTAAAATGTATGATTAATAATAAGCGCAAGCAAGACAGTGCTTCACAAAATACTATAAGGCACTATTATTATTGTTAATAGTTAAAAAAAAGGGGGGGTAAATACCTAGAAAATAACATTTAATAATTGCTTTTTTTAGGTTGAACTATTAAGGTTTCTTTTTATTAAAATATATTAATACAAAATGCATGGTATCATAGAAGTGCCCAATGGATCTACATTTCTTAGTCATATCACAAGTTACTAAAGAGTATCATCAAACTAGCAAGATACCTATATAAGAAATATAATATGTACAATGGTAAATTTGTCTCTTAAAAGTTAATGCTAATTGAAAAAGGATTTTAAGATACTTGAAAACCAAAGATAGATTTATTAATCAATGAAAAAACAATCTTTGGCTGTTAATTTCCTGAATAATTTCTAAATAATATATTATATTAAAGTGTTAAAATTAATGTCCAAAATTCGCAATTATTTTCAAACTAATTCTACATAAGATTGTTTCTAATTTAAAGCATTTTATTTAATTTCTGTTACTTACGATATTCTTCCAAATGGTGCAAAAGCAGCTTTTATATCTTCAGTTGTAATTTCTGGACTGAGATCACCAACAAAGACATGGAAATGATCTTATAAGGGGAAGGAAGGGGAAGTGAAAAGAAAAACATAACTTTAGAATTTAACAAATACTAAAATCTATCCAGTATTCTTAAAATGATTTACGAATTACAATAAAGTATCAATGAAACACTATCCTCTATCTATACAAATCCTATCAACTTTAAAACAAAATGAATCAAGGCAATAATATAGGAAAGATTCTCCTAAAAAGACTGGTATATCTAGCTGGAAGCTAACAGTTATATTTCTATTTATAGTCAATTATTATACTGGTCTAAGAAAATAAACTAATAATATATAACAAATTTCAGTTCTGTAGAAAATTTAATGTAGTTACCATTCTAATAATAATTCTTTACTTTTATTCAGTTTACCACTATATTCAGGCTTTACAAATTAAAATAAAATAGTGGCATTGTGAATTATGTAGATAAGATTTGCCTCAGTTAACACAATTTACTGAAGCTAGCTACACAATATACTTGGTTTAACCATATTTTGTGAAGAACAATCAAAGAAATACCTTGCATTGCAACAGTTTGATGTTAAAGTATTTGACAGTTTTCTCAAAAGCCAACAGTTTTGGTTGCCCAGACATTACACCATTCAGTTTATGTGAATCCATGTGCAAGTGAACTAAGACTGAAGGCAACAGAATGAAAACAGTAATCCCTTCACTTTATATCAGAACCATTAAAAAAGCATTGGAGAGAAATAACCATCCCATATCTGAACTTTTTAAAAAAGACAATTCTCAAAAAAAGGAAACACTTTAAAAATGCAAAATTGTTGGACCAACACTTTAAAATGAAGAGAGAGAGAGAGAGAGAAAGCGAGAGAGAGAGAGAGAGAGAGAGAGAGAGAGAGAGAGAGAGAGGGAGAGAGAAATACCAATTTCGACAAGGTACATTTGGAAAGAAAAGTTACCCATATTTGGCAGGCCTTAAGCAACATATGGGGTAGCTCTTTGAGAAACAAAGTTTTAGGAGCAACTCAAACATTTGCAAGATCTGGGTATGAAGCCTACATGGTGACCTCAAGGAAGCAGGGTATCTTGCCCTTTAGTCGGTGAAAAGTATTTCTAAGGCATCAGCTGCTACCAAGGGGGTCAGAGAGCTTGAACTAGCACCAACATAGTGGACAAGCCACACTTGGTCAACACTGGGAAGAAGGGGGAAAAATATTGCCAGAGAAACAAGAGAAATACTACACCTCCTCCCTCCCCTCTCCCTCCCCAATATCAAAAACAAAAAAACTTCAAGTGGTTAGTGAATACCCTTTCAAGAGATTTCATTTTATGTTTAAGAAGATACAATTACCTTGTGAACGCTGTGTGCTGACAACGGTACTACCTGATGACAAAGATTAGATTTGTTCTTAAATTTATTAACACAAACACATTAAATCATATCTTAGGATAACGATCAAAACATTACTGCAAACATGTATGATGATTATATGCTTTACAATAAAACTACTGGGTATAATAAAAACAAATGTTCGAAGAGTATCAAATATACTTACTGCTTGTATCTTTCTTTTGACTGCTGGGGGTTGTTGCCCAATTCACTTTGACTTCCTAAAAAAATTTTTCTACATTTAACATCATAAAAATAAAGCTCCAAATTAGATTTCCATCTATGAACAAATAAGAAGTTCTATGTTTGACATGAAGCATTCAAGGGGATGCCAGTTCTGGTCAAAGTTTCAATACTTATCTTCTGACTTACACTTAAATAAATAACGTTAACAAATCCTCATCTTTATACATTTCTTTTAACATTCAATTAACCTTTCTTGCCTAAAGTACCAATACATTTTTTTCTTTTATTCTTCCCCATTACCATCCGATGTTTCAACCAAGCTCAAATAATTCAACAAATATTTTAGTATCTACCATGTACAAGGCAACATGGAAAATACTAACATAAACACAGGCCTCTGCCTTCTATAAAAGCTTTATCTCACCTTTTAAATATTAAATATAGATAACTGATCTTTTCCTATAAAGTAAACATAATATTTCTGAAAAGGAAACAAAATCATATATAACTTAAAAATTTCCAGCTCAAGTCACCTTCTTTAATTATGACAGCTTACCTTACCCATTATCTTCCGTCCATTCATAGCAGCTAGTGCTGCAGCTGCATGACGATGCTCATGAAACTCCACAAAACAATAGGGATCATTTCCAGCTGTCTGTTGGAGAAGAAACACAAAAGCCAATTTTAAGCTTTATGCTCCCATTACCTTAATATTATGTAAAGATTTCCCCCAAGTTTTATGTATTTAAGTTAGCAAGCCATGGAGAATGAAAGGTCCAATCCACAAGTAAATTTTTATTTTTAATTACTTTACTTTTTCAGAGATGGGATCTGGCTCTGTTACCCAGGCTGGAGTGCAGTGGCACAGTCATAGCTCACTGCAGCCTCCAACTCCTGGGCTCGAGGGATCCTCCTGCCTCAGCCTCTTGAGTAGCTGGGACTACAGGTACGTGACACCACCCCCAGCTAATTCAGATAAAAAGGAAATAGTGGTGAGTGCCTGTAGTTCCAGCTATTTGGGAGGCTGAGGCAGGAGGATTGCTTGAGCCCAGGAGTTTGCATTCAGTCTGGGCAACACAGTAAGATCCTGATTCTGAAAAATAATAAAAAAGTTTTAAAAAGTTAACTTTTAGGCTGGGCACGTTGGCTCATGCCTGTAATCCTAGCACTCTGGGAGGCCGAGGTGGGTGGATCATTTGAGCTCAGGAGTTCGAGACCAGCCTGAGCAAGAGCAAGACCCAGTCTCTACTAAAAAAAAATAGAAAGAAATTAGCTGGACAACTAAAAATATATAGAAAAATTAGCTGGGCATGGTGGCACGTGCCTGTAGTCCCGGCTACCCGGGAGGCTGAGGCAATAGGATTGCTTGAGCCCAGGAGTTTGAGGCTGCTGTGAGCTAATGCCACAGCAATCTAGCTGGGGCAACAGAGTGAGACTTTGTCTCAAAAAAAAAAAAGTAAACTTTTAAAAACAAACTATTTTTATATAAAGTTATTTTCTTAAACAGGTTATAATATGCTATTATAAGTTAATCTTTTATTAACTATATATCCTAGTATATATATATATATATATATATAGCTATAAATACATATATTTTCTTTCTTTTCTTTCTTTCTCTCTCTCTTTCTCTCTCTCTCTCTCTTTTTCTTTCCTTCCTTTTTTTTTTTTTTTTTTTAAAGAAATGGGGTCTGGTCAAGTTCAGTGGCTCACGCCTGTAATCCCAACAATTTGGTAGTCTGAGGCAGGAGGATCACTTGAGGCCAGGAGTTTGAGAGGAACCTGGGCAACACAGTAAGACACTGACTCCACAAAAAATTTAAAAATTAGCTGGGTGTGGTGGTGAGTGTCTCTAGTCCCAGCTACTCAAGAGGCTGAGGCAGGTGGATCACATGACCCCAGGAGTTTGAGGCTGCAGTGAGCTACCCACTTCAGCATTGGTGACAGAGTGAAACTCGGCTCATTCATTCATTAATAAATAAATGAAGTTAAAAAAAAAAGAGAGAGACAAGGTCTTGCTATGTTGCCTAGGCTAGAGTAAAGTGGCTATTGATCCCACTTCTGATCAGCACCAGAGCTTTGACCTGCTCTATTTCCACCTCCCACTACTGGCAGGTCACCACATTGATGCCGAACCTAATGTGGACACCTGAGGACATCCAATAGGTGCAGTGCACTATACAGCTCAGAACTCCTGGCCTAAAGCTGTAAAGTCATCTTCCTGCCACAGCCTCCAGAGTAGCTGGGACCCCAGGTGCATGCCACCATACCCTGCTTATATGTTACTTTTTACTGCTACAAATGTATTCAGCTCCTTGCTGCTTCTAACTTGCTGAGTAGCAGAGAAATCTACTCTTAATGTTAGCCAACCTTCTTAAGCCAGTTTCTAAAATAGAGGTAAATAGGCTCTGAAAACTGAAGAGGCCACCTGATATGTAAAGTTTCAGAGTAACTTTTAGAATGTGGACTTTCTGACAATTTTTATGCCTGCTCAGAAGTCTTTTAAAAATTGTCTCCCCTTAGGCCAGGCGCGGTGGCTCACGCCTGTAATCCTAGCACTCTGGGAGGCCCAGTCGGGTGGATCGCTCAAGGTCAGGAGTTCGAGACCAGCCTGAGCAAGAGCGAAACCCCATCTCTACTAAAAAATAGAAAGAAATGATCTGGACAACTAAAAAAATATATATATAGAGAAAAAATTAGCCGGGCATGGTGGTACATGCCTGTAGTCCCAGCTACTTGGGAGGCTGAGGCAGAAGGATTGCTTGAGCCTAGGAGTTTGAGGTTGCTGTGAGCTAGGCGGACGCAACGGCACTCACTCTAGCCCAGGCAACAAAGCGAGACTCTGTCTCTTTAAAAAAAAAAAAAAAATTGTCTCTCCTTTTCTGCTGGTGTTCCAGGTAGCTGGGGTTATATAACAGGTAAAGCCTGGATGTTTTATTATGAATTAAAGAAACAGAAAAATCCAATATTTTACACCTATCGGTGCAAAATAACAAATGACTTTATAGCCCATTTTAAAATTCTTTCCATAATCTCCTGAACAGAATTATTAAAATGAGAAACTAACTGAAAAGACTAGAAAGCTACTAGAATAGAGGAATATAACATTTTGTTTCACATAATAGTTTAAAAGAGTCACTATCAATGATTTTCAAGAATTTTATAGCAAGGAGGCAACCACACAATTCAAAATATTGGGACTACATATTATTTTCTTTAAGAAAATTAGAGAAAATAAATTGTATAATTCCAACTAATAAAACACTAAATGGGAATTCTATTACAAAGATCAATGTTGACAGGCACTGAAATGTGGTTAGAAAAAGGAGCCTGCACTTAAGAGTAGAACAAACAAATGAAAAACAATGTACATTTTACTTAATTTGTATCCAGAAAAAACTGTAACTTTTTATATAAAAAGAATCTAAGCAAATATATATATATATAGTCAACCTTTATGTTCCAGGGAGTATGAAATACATAAATGTGAACACCAGTCTAGGTGTGTAAATAGATTGGAATTTAGATTTCAATAAAAATCTAAGCTTTTGAGTGATCAAAATACGAAATTTATAAAAAGTGGCAAATGCTAACCTAGCTATGATAGTCGTTTCTGCAGCCTAGGTACTCATTAACATTGTGCTCAGTGATCTCTACACAGGGAAACATTAATACATGATCAGACAGGGAGAGAGGACAACAGCAAAATGGAAACAAATGCAGAGGATTTATATTCCAATAGATCAACTGGGGTTTACATCCCTGCTTTGCCTCATTTTCTCATATTTGAAATGAGAATAACATACATCTTCTTTATAATATTTCTGTCAAGCATTTGTGATAATGCATTGAAATAACTGACAGATAGCAAGTATTCCATAAATGCTACTATTGGAATAAGGAAGGAGACTTAGATCAAGAAAAGTCTGATTTTAAATTCCCTATCATTTTTCCCTTTCAGTCTTATCTTTCTTTATGGGTGCAGAGATCTTTTCTCCTTTATCCAAAGGCATACTGACATTAAATGTGATAGAATAATGAAAAGGACAAAAATGTTTGTTGATTCTATCTATGATATGTAAATGACCTTGCAGCATTAGGACAAGGGTTTGACAACATTTTAAGATCTAAGACAACAAACTAAAACCAATTGGCTAAACAATTAACTTTTTAATATACCAAGTAAAAAAGAGTTAAATTGGAATACAATAAGAAAGCAGCAGATACACATATACATATTCATGATTTTCTTTTCTACAGAAAAGAAAACCAAACGTTTATAGGAAGGAGATACTATGGGATAAAAGGATTTCTCTTCAGCACTGTCTTTCCCATTAAAAAGTTCTAAATTTGTCTTTTTATACATAATATGATTTAGAGTTAACTCCAATTAGATGAATGAGTTCGATGTTTTTTCTACCCATTAAAGTGTGATAAATAGGAATAGCCTAAATACAAGAAAAATTTAAATCATGATCTCTAAAAATAAAGTTAAAAACACTTTCACTGTATCAAATGTCTATTATTTTTATCCCATTTCCTAAACTAATTGTAATGACTGAATTTATTAGCAGACCAACTGACACCACACATAAAAAACAATTCTGATGCGTCACTGCACCTTAAAACAAGAGCCTACATATATATATATAAAAAAAAATATATGCACAGTTTTCCTTTGCTCTAGAAACAATTAGTTCTCTTCTCTTCTTTCTTTATTTAGTAAAACAAACTAAATTCATTTACCAAAACAGATTCGTTACAAATTCACTAAAATCTTTATGAATTTAGACAGTACAAAGTAAGAGTTCCTAGAAGTAATGGCTTTAAGTCATGTGTAAAAAAAAGAATAAAGTAAAATACCCTTACATCCATAATCATTTTGCAGTTTTTACAAGGTCCAATCTGGCTAAAGAGCTGAAGAATTAGAGCTTCTGTCACATCTCTGGAAAGGTTACCAACATATCTGAAACACAAAGAAAAACAATTTACCATTTAAATTTACTTTTTTTACATCAGTTTCTAAAGCTGCTTACTGCAAAATGAATTTTGGGAGGAGGCAGTATAAAATTGGGGAACAACTCATAAAAGTTTGCCAACACTTGAAAATCTCTTTCAGGCTAGGCACGGTGGCTAATACCTGTAATTCCAGCACTTTGGGAGGCCAAAGCAGGAGGATTGCATGAGGCCAGGAGTTTGAGACCAGCCTGAGCAAACAGAAAAATTAGCTAGGAGTAGTGATGAACACCTGTAGTCCCAGCTACTTGGGAGGCTAAGGCAGGAGGATTGTTTGAGCCCAGGAGTTTGAGGTTATAGTGAGCTATGACAATGCCACTGTAAAACAAAAACTGTTTCAAAACATATGTAAAATACGTTATTTGCAAATATAGTTGACACTGTTAGTAGAAGGGAAACTAGTTTAAAGTATGTACATGTGTGTTTTAGTCAAAGTTTTGAAAATTAAACCTGAAGATTTTTTCTAAGTTTCTAGGCTTACCTTAGGAAGATATGCCTTAAAACTCTCAAATGAATCATTATTAGATATACATAATATTTTATATAGTCAATCTTAGGAAGCATTGTAATTATTATTACTTTTATAGTAATACTGAGAAAATAAATTTCCCCCAATTTTTTTCTTTTTCTGAGACAGAGTCTCACTCTGTTGCCCAGGCTAGAGTGCCGGGGCGTCAGCCTAGCTCACAGCAACCTCCAACTCCTGGGCTCAAGCAATCCTAATGCCTCAGCCTCCACGAGTAGCTGGGACTACAGGCATGTGCCACCATGCCCGGCTAATTTTTTCTATATATTTT
>CAUYSK010027225.1:0-15195 GCA_963575035.1 Avahi laniger | reverse complement strand
TCAGTGTGTTAGAGCCGGTTCCCATTGGCCCCAGGAACAGAGAGGCAGAGTCACCGAGGCTGTAAATGGCAAAGGAGTTTATTGGCTAGCTCGAGCTAGGGTCCAAGTCCCAGAGCACCAACACAGTGGCCTCCCTGTGAACCAGGACCCCGCCTTGGGGTAAAAGTGAAGCTTTTATACTTTCTTTTGCACACGACACACCGGTGGTACACGAAACGCGGGTTCCACACGACACGCTGGGCACACCATCCCCCCCTGCCCCCTTACTCCATTGGTTCCTTTGAAAGTGGCAGATTGTTTTGACTCCTGATTGGTTGGCTCCAAGCCTCAGGATTTTCAATTTTCGTGCCGGCGCCAGTTTTGGTCCGTGTTTTGGTTTCAGGGGAAACTGAAACTTAGGCCTATTTCAGGAAATTCAGCTTGTCATGGAGTCACTCCTGCTCTTACTCCTATATTTAACAAACAAGTAAAAGCAAGCACGGTTACAGAAGCAAATGGCATTAGTTACGATCAAAGAGAACACATTTTTCTAATCTCAAACAATTTGTTAAAACAAAGTACATTCTCCTACTATCAATTTCAGTCTTTCAATTCGACATATAAATTTTGGGGGAAAGAGCTCAGCCCATAACAAAGCTGAACATATTTGAAGTTTAGAAGTTAAAAAAAGAAAGACTGGAGGAAGAACTTTCCTAAATCCAGATATCACTCATCCCCAAAGGCCCAATCTGTTCTTCTCTTTCCTGACCATTTTGAATGCTTTGCTGCAGGACCTATGTTGGCTACTGTCATAAAATGTTGCCTCATTCCATGATAATTCAATCCCCTCAACTAGGTTGCATTGCTAAAATGCCTTCAGCCAGCTTAGCACAACGCTGAAAAGCTAAAAGTTACTCTCCCTATATATATCCGTTTGACTGCCTGAGGAAAAATAAATGCCCTTTCTAAGAACATGCAAAGCAGGACAGCAGGCACTAGTGGTATACAGTGTCAGGGACAGAGGCCAGCGCGTAAAGCCCTTTTCAGTAAAATGCTGTGCTTCTGAGAACATGGGTGGGTCCAAAGCACACTTTTCTAATTCATTTGTGAGTGTATGCACACACCAGAAATCATAGTTTTTTTAAAGCTTATCCATAGGGCTGCAATCTTTGTTTGGAGACTTTGAGGAATGAAAATGATCACAGCATGCAGACATTGCCTGACAGGCTGGGGACTGAAAGAAAAATTAAATAATGAGCAGGCCAAGGGCACTGCGGCTGAGAATCTGAAGTATAACCCTTCAGAGCAAGCACTTTGATAAAGAAAAGAAACACTGGGGGCCGGGGCGTGGGGGAGCAATTAACGGGGAAGAAGCCAGCACAGGAACGGGCCCAGCGAAGCCGCCTGGCACAGGAGGGAAGGCGGCCGCGGATAGAGGCGGATGGGGGTCACCAGCCCAGAATTATCAGGCACCTGAAACAACAAGGTCAAGAATGTGACCTGAAGGACAGATGAAATATTTGTTTAGGAAGCCGCAGGCCAGGAGAAAGACTCAAAGAGTTAAACTGGGGTGCTCACCTTTTCTGACTGTAGAATTAAACAACAACAAGAATTCAGGCAAAGCCTATGAATTCTTTTCATTAATATCCTGAAGACCACTGATCTGATCGGAGAGTAAGGGTGGGAGAGGGCAGGCTCGGTCTGCTCTCTCGGGGTGGACAGCAGTCCCGCCCACCAAGGCATCCGGATTCCAGGCCTGGGGACAAAGGGCCCTTGCCCCCTAGTCAGCCTTCCTGTTCGCTGGGATTGTGTGGCCCGAGCCTTTGATCAAACCAGGGCATTATGTCTACAGACAACTGCTTTAAACATCAAGGTTTCAGGACTGGCTTTCGGGTGTTCCCAGCAGCTTCTCCATCAAAGGGATTAGCCTGGCCCTCTTAGGGTCGCTGCTCCCCCCTCGTGAAGGGCCCAGGTCTCTAACAGGCCTTCCTGACGCTGTCCCAGCTCTTAGAAAGTCTTGTCAGGAGTTGGGCGTGATGAATGCATCCTGAACTGCAATCCTCATCTTAGTATTTCTGGGCGGAGTGGCTTAAGTGCTCTTTTACAAATTCTCACCACAGGAGGAGAATCCACTCAGGGCAAAGGTGGCTCTCTGAACAGACGCACTTGCAGCAGTGGCCGAGCCGGACTCTCGGGCTCTAGACCGGGTGCTGCCAGATCCTCAGTCGTTTAGCCTCTCTGGGTCTGATTTCCTCTTTTTAAAGAATTAGAAGTTTAAATTTGGCAAGCTCTGATGCCAGATTTAAAAATCCTGTGACTTCTTCACTGTTATATATTCCCTAGAAAGGATGTTCTGCCTGACCCCGCGATGACGTCAGTACTGTGTATTTCATGGGCTTTGAGAAACAGCTAAATGCAAAGAGGAAAACGCAGAGCCCCTTCAAAGACTGTTTCAGATGGCAACACCTTCTCCACAACCCACCAATTTAACAAGGAGTTGAGGACTAACAAGGCCAGATTGTAATGCCTCTGAGAAACACTTTTCTGATTTTTCTTCGAGAAAATGTAAGTCTCTTCTAGAGGGATCCATTTCTCTTGCCTCTTGCCCCATAAACCACTTCTCTTTCTAGTCAAAGAAAATCCCCTTCCTCACAGCAGTAGCAAGAAAACTGAGGCAGGTGCAAGACCAGAGAAAGAGATCAACTTGGCATCTGTGGAAAATGGCTTAACATTTGTCATAAAATTGTATTTATTTAACGGAGCAACACATTCGGATATATGAGGCTGTCCGGAAATAGCCAGCCATTGTTTTTCATATTGCATGGCTGGATACTTTCTGGACAGCCCTTGTAAATCTAAAAGTACCTTTGCTAAGTAATAATAGAATTAACCACATTGGAGAAAGTGCTGCGAATGTCTTAGAGTTGTTTTGTGATTATTACTGGGGACGCGTTTCCATGCGTCCCGTTAACTGGACACAGTGGGATTACTCTGTAGTAGACTCTGCACAGAACTTAAATAGTGCAGGAGTCCACATTCAGTGTCTCTTCTTCTGGATTGTTTGGAAGAAGGTTCTGGACACCAGAATCCCAGGGTTTATTTAATTCTTTTCCTGATCTTTGTTTATATGTATTTTTTAAAATATATAAACCTTGTGGATCTCACAGCACTTCTATTGCCACAATATTTGAATGGACGAGAAAGATGCTTTGGGGTTTCTAAGGACAACCCTTGTCTCTGGCTCAGGCCCAGCACCAGGTCCTGACTTTGGTCTTCAGATCTCATCCAGAATCAAGACTTCATTCATTCTCACGAACCATTGGTTTATGAGGCTGATGCCTAAATCTCTGTCCCTTCCAAGTTCAATCTCTTTCTTGAGCCCATCTTATTTTACTAAACTCCTTCACTTGGCTGTTCTCCAAGATGCTAAATTCAAGGGCTTAAGACTAAATTCATAATATTTCCTCCAAAAAGTAGCCTCTATGACACCCTTTATTTTATCACAGCTACGATTTGAATGTATGTGACCCTCCAAAATTCAAGATCCAATGTAATGGTATTAAGAGGTGAGGTCTGTTGAAGGCAATTAGGCAATGTGGGCCCTGCCTTCAAGGATGAGATTAACACCTTATAAAAGGGCTGGAAGGAACAAGCTAGACCTTTTTGATTTCCTGTACTTTCTGCCATGTGAGACATGGCATTTTCTCCTCTGGAGAATACAGTGTTCAAGGTACGGTCTTGGAAGCAGAGACCCTCGTCAGGCACCAAACCTGCTAGTGCCTTGATCTTGGACTTTCCATCCTCCAGACCTGTGAGAAATAAATTTCTACTCTTTATAAATTACCCAGTCTAAGACATTTTGTTCTAGCAGCATGAATGGACTAAGATAATCAGCAACCAACTGTTTTGCTGGTACCAGACTTAAACCTAGGCACCGTCTCTCAATAGTTCTCTCTGTTGCCTACAGCTTGGTTACCGGGTCAGGTCAGTTCTTCCTTTGCCTTCCTTTAAAGCCTTTGTCTCTGACTCAGTCCTGACACCAGGTCCTGACTTTGGTCTTCAGGTCTCATCCAGAATCGAGACTGCACCCATTCCACCTGTCCTTTCTGACTGCTTCAATCTGCCATCACCCTGGTCTGAACACTGTCCTCCGGTCTTTCAGCTGCCTTTTTCTGCCCGATCGTCCTGCAGATCACTTCCAGATGACCTCGTTCATTCCACAGATATCTGTCGAGTGCTTACTATGTTCTCTTAAGAAACTCTCAGAGTGCATCGAGTGATGCCTCCAGAACGAGATGTAAACTCCTGAACCCAACATTCAGCCCTGTGCTGCCCCAGCTAAGCTTGACTTCCAGTCACTCTTTTCACACACCCTTTCTTCTCCAGAAAAACGGTTTCACTCAGCTTCTTCTAAAAGTATTTAGAGCGTTGCACCTCCTTTGGACTTCCCAGAAGTCCTTTCTTCTTTCTTCATTTAACATTAACCATTTCTCTTACGGTGGTTGTCCACTTCACTGAATTCTTACCGCTCTATGGTTTACTCTGCTCCTTCACAACTGGCGCTTGCAAAATTGTATCGCTGTCTCTGTTTTTGCCTTGAGCACCTCAAGAGAGGGACATACTATTGTGTGCATCTTTGTGAGCCATCAGCCTAATAAAATAAATTGCAAGAAGGAAGGAAAATGAGCAATTATCGAGCACCTACAGTGTATCAGAGACCCTTATATATTTTCTTTTTCTTCAATATCTCATTTAATGTTCTAAACCAGTGGGTGACAAGCTCTACCCCATAGGCCAAATCCAGCCTGTTTTTGTTAAAAAAAAAAAAAAAAATTACTGAAACACTGCTATGCTTGTTCATTTGCATATTGTCTATGGCTGCTTTTGTGCTACACTGGCAGAGTTGAGTAGTTGTGACAGAGCCTGTATGGCCAGCAAAAACTGAAACATTTACTATCTGTCCCTTTAAGAAAAAGTTTGCAAATCCCTAACCTGAGAGACCAGAAGAGGTGAGATCTTTTATCATCTGTTATTATAGGTGAGGAAACAGACGCTCAGAGAGTTTGAGTAAATCGCTCAAAGTCACACAGCTCATAAGGGATCTGGCAAAAATTTGAAGCCAGGTCTTTGTGATTCTAGAATCCATAGGCTCTTCATTTAACCACAGAACATAGTTGGTGGTTGCTGATGTTTACTGGGAGTGCGGATATCATCTACATCCTACCTCTTGGATTTTTTTCCTGTTTTTGCAGGAAGTAATCCAGTGGCTGAAATGGACAGAGATTTTTCAGGCACACATCAGATCCCTCTGACTGATCACACTACTGTTATTTTAGAAGACATTCTCTGTGGTTTCCCACAGTAGCAGTTACGACGCGCTGCTGTGACTACCTCCAGAAGGGCATGACTCCCTTGAGGGCGGAGGCTGTGTCTTGTTTCCTCTCGTGCCCTGAGTCCCCAGAACAGCCTTGGTACATAATAAACCCTCAACATATGTATGCGGCAGGATATTGGTTGCAGGAATGACTGTTATTTTGAAAGACAGAGAGGTTATTTTTCACAACTACCAGATTTCGGTAGAAATTAGAATGGAAAAGCTTCCACGGTGGAGTCACAGACCACCTGGACGTCAATGCCTGTGGTATGCCATCTTGGGCAAATTGCCAACTCATACAAAATTTACTACTTTTATCCATAAAATGGGAATTATACCATTATATTAATGTAATGAAACAAGACAAGTAAAGTACTTACAGCAGTTCCTGGTGCACAGTAAACAATTAATATAAGCTGTTATTATTACTGGCTAAAGTCATTGCATCACTGCTCAGAAACACGAATTCATTTTGAAGAGCCTTAAAATCATACAAAATGGAAAGGCAGCAAAAACTAACAATAAGCAAAGAAAGATGATGAAGAAAAGAAGAAAATCCCTCCTCTTTGCTTCATCTCTGCAAAAAAACTTTCCAGAAAATATGCTTTATTAATAAATACGAGTACATGTATTCTCAGAAATCTATCCTGCCCTACAAACAAAAATGAGGGGGAGGAAATTTTGACCAAATAATAGTCTCAGAAGACAAGCCCCAATGCAAGTACAGAGAGGGAGTAAAAGAGTT
Source organism: Avahi laniger (assembly GCA_963575035.1). Taxonomy (NCBI): domain Eukaryota; kingdom Metazoa; phylum Chordata; class Mammalia; order Primates; family Indriidae; genus Avahi; species Avahi laniger. The sequence continues at coordinate 9,097 of CAUYSK010027225.1, read as the reverse complement.
TGTAAAGCGGCACACTTAATCACATTAATTATTATTGCACGTAACAGCAGCAGTGGCAAAACTGGCCCCTTGCTGAGATTCGCATCATTACCCTGAAGTAATTAAACTGCTGCCAAGATCCCACCTCATGCGAATCAGTTCTACCTGGAATAGCTATTAGAGTCATAATCATGCCCCATTTGAAGTCTTGACTTCATGAATATGATTGAGAGCTTGTCGAATGAGGGAAAATTTGCCTAAGCCTTCGAGGGAGGAAGGGGCAGGCGTGCTGCCGATGGTGACACCAATCACGGAGTCACAGCTCCAGTCCTCTCAGAAATCCAGTTCAGAAGGAGTCCCTTGTGGGTTCTTGGTCTATTTTAGAAAAGCTTGCATTGAGGCGTGATTCCCATTGATTCCCCGTTCTCTGTGTTCTTTGTTTAAGTCCAACCTATATAGAAGTCCACGCTCAATCTGAAATGTTGTTAAAAGACAAAAAGAAAAAAAGGGCAGTGGGGACAATTTCTCAGACTCTGGATTTCTTTTTCCTAAGGTTTCCTAAAGGTTTTGTTTTCCCTCCAGAATATCACATTATGTTCTCTACACACACCTTACTCTTTTGTAATTTGATTTGATGTATCTTTGAAATGATTTCAAATGACTTAAAAACAGAGGTCCATGTTTTACCAAGTTTTGTAAAATTTAATTCTTGGAGTCAGGAAGTTCATTTGCTCTCTAAATGAATCACGAATCGTTCCCGGCAGGCTACCAGCAAAAGGGAGTGAGATCTGCCAGTATGACAGCTACTCTGGTGATGTGCCATGAGTCCGCACAGCAGGCCTCTGAGAGCCCCAGAGGGACCCAGAGTGCAGTGCCTTCCTGCCCACACGCTCTGCCTTGGAGACTGCCCACATGAGCTCCTTCTAAATAAGTCACTCTGTTTGTACCAGGAGACCCAACTTTCCTCAGCATCCCGGATTAGACCCCGTGTTGGTGTCTCAGCCAAAGGCAACCAGCCACGGGTCAGACATAAGGAAGGCTTGTGGCCTATGAAGTGCTGGGGCCTGACGCCTTGTTGGTAGGGGTGTTCCATGTTGGATGTTGACTGATCCAACTCTCTTGGGGTCATTTGGGTGTTATGAAAAACACAAGCAAAACCACTAGGGCATAGAAATATAGAGACAGAATTAACAGGATCCATGGCAAGAGCAGGAGTACTTCCCTCAGAAACAAAGAGGAGTGGATGTAAGGAATGCAAGAGTCCCTGGATGCACGAGCAGTGGCTATCGGAAGATCATGTTCCTTATTACAATGTGGTTTGAAGTATCCTTCAAAATGCCTCCCTGCTCCCTGGCGTGTTTTTGTAGCAGACTGTGGGAGCATTCGATGGAGGTGGCGAGAGGTGGTGCGAGTTTATAGACTAAGAATATGAAGCAATTTCTGCGAAAGTGCCTGGTACTTGTTCTGGTCAAATTTTCCATAACCGATGGACAAAGACAAGTTCATAAAATTTGAAGGAACTACAGTACATGCCTTTCATTTCTCATCAGCTTAGCTGGTTTCTTAGCATAATCCTGAAGAAATAGTGCCGAAGTGGGAGAAAGTTTGAAAGGACAGCCAGGCAGAAAAGTCCATTGCATAGATCTCAATAGAAAAAGGTATGAAATGTGGGACATAGTGGGTTTCCTGGGCAGTAGGTTCTTGGCACTGGGTAAGATGGTGTTGTGGGCAGAATTCTGAATTCCATCCTCCCTAAAGTCATATGTTGAAGCACTAACCCCCAGTACCCTAGAATATGACTATATTTAAAGACAGGGCCTTTCAAGTGATGATTAAGTTAAATGAGGTCATGGCAGTGAGCCCTAATCCAGTATGACATGTGCCTATAACAAGAGGAAATCTGGACACACAGAGAGACACCAGGATGCATGCACGCACAGGACAAGACCATGTGGACACACAGGGAGAAGGCAGCCACCTGCAAGCAAAGGAGAAAGGCTCAGAAGAAACCAAGTCTGTGGACACCTTGATCTTGGACTTTCAGCCTCCAGAATTGTGAGAAATAAATGTCTGTGGTTTAAGCCACCCAGGGTGTGGTATCTTGTTATGACAGTCCTAGCAAACTAATAGAGATGCCATGCAGAGGGACGCACTCTCCAAGGAGCTGGGCATGTCCAAGATCCAACTGTAGGGAACTGGTATCATTTGGGTGCATGTTAGAGTCTGGTGGGAGGGGAAGACGTCTGCATTTGGGTGCCTACTGTGTACCGGCAGTGAGACGGACACCGCACGCACTCACAAACTGGTGAAATGACTTACCCTCCTTTTGTAGATGAAGAAGCTGAGGCTTAGCATGAGCTCATGCCTGAATTGGCCAGAGAGTGGTCAGGGGTTTCTGGCTCCAAAGTGGACATCAAGCAATCTCTCCGGAGCCCCCCGACAGGAAGAGAGAGTCTGAGTCAAAGTCAGATTGCGGACAGCTGGTCCTAAGGCCTGCTCAGTATCGCTAAGGTCAAGAATGTCAAGGGCTGGCTAGCGTAGTAAGAGCAAAGTGGTTGAGTCCCTGAACTATGGGTTATAATCATGGCTGTGCCACCTACCAGCTGGAAGATCTTGAGCAAATCACTTTACCTCACCTGTGATATAGTAATACCCCTTGGAGTATTGTGTTCAGACTTCATAGGATTGTTGAGAAAATTAGATGAATCAATACATTTAAAATACTTATTGCAGTGGCTGGGCGCGGTGGCTCACACCTGTAATCCTAGCACTCTGGGAGGCTGAGGGGGGAAGGATCACTGAGCTCAGGAGTTCAAGACCAGCCTGAGCAAGAGTGAGACCCCCGGCTCCACTAAAAATAAAAAAAATTAGCAGGGCATGGTGGTGCGTGTCTGTACTCTCAGCTACTCAGGAGGCTGAGGCAGAAGTATCGCTTGAGCCCAGGAATTTGCGGTTGCTGTGCGAGGTTGCTAGACTGACACCTTGGCACTCTAGCCCAGGTGACAGAGCAAGACTCTGTTGCAAAACTAAAATAAAATAAGACAGAACAAAATAAAATACTTATTGCAATGTATGTATTAGTCAATGTTCTCCAGAGAAACAGCACCAATAGATTGTGTGTGTGTGTGTGCATATACACACACCCATACATATATTAGACAAGATTTCTTTTAAGGAATACTCTCGTGTGATTATGAGGCTGGTGAGTGTGAAATCTGGGCCTCGGAAAGAGCTGCGGTTTGAGTCCAAAGGCAGTCTGCTGTAGAACCAGGGAGAGCCAGTGCTGCAGACGGTCTGCAGGAGAATCCCTCTTGCTCAGGGGCGATCTGCTTTCATTCTATTCAGGCCTTCGACTAATCGGACGAGGTGCACACCGTGGAGAGCAATCAGCTTTACTCAAAGCCCACAGATTGAAACATGAATCTCATCCAAAAACAGCCCCAGGGCAACATCCAGAATAACCCCTGACCATACATCTGGCACAGGAGCCCAGCCAAGCTAACACCGGAAATGAACCATCACAGAGTGTGCAACACTTAGTACGTGCTCAGTAAACGCTCACTGCGATGACTTTTATCATTCTTATAAATACGGAGAAAGAGCATCCCTTCTCTTGTTCACACAGTGGGGGCAAACACAGCTGGCATGCCCAGGGTTAAAGGGAGGGAAGTGTATGGTGTAAAAAGAGAAAGAGAACCAACCAAACGGTGTCTAAGTCAAACCATCAATTTCTTTCTCAGAAATTGAAAAGGAAAAAGGGCTGGTATGTCTGGATAAATAGCAGCTATATTATACTCCATCTGGGAAAAGGAATTATCAGTGTTATAATCACAAGATTGGGCTGAAAAGAATGGAACTGCCTTTTCTATTGCAAATGGGTCCACTTCTTTCTCGGGTGACTAAGATGTGGTGGAAGCTTCACCTCACCCCCCAGTGCCAATGGGGTGCTGCAGGCAAACGCTTCTCAGCCACAGCCCTCAACCACTCCCACGGCAAACTCAAAGTTTATAGAGTTTCACAGTTGGAGCACACAAGAGTCATCTCCCCCGGGAAATGTTCAGGGGCCACAATCATAGGTAAAAGATGGGCCAAGCAGGCAGGACTCTGAGCCCCGAGTTTTTCCAAACAAAGAGAACTACCTCCTTTGTCGTTACAAAATATTTGTCTTCCACCTAAGATTTTACTCATTTGTACAAAGAGTTTTATGGGTTAAAAAAAAGCAAACAAGTTTTGAAACCACTGATGTGGCCCAACATCTCATCTGATGCTGCTATTAATATATTCCTGTCAAGTACACACGTAGTTATGCTGGAGGGTCCCCGAGACAGAGACTCCCTACTATACGGAACAGATTGTTTTATTGCATCTTTAGGGAACAGAAATTGTGAGAAAGTCCTTTCTTTTATTGAGGCCAGGTTCATCTTACACATTCTTATACAGAGTGATCCCAAACAATTATCACCTGCTTTTACCTGGTGAGGGGGGAAAAAATTGAGCTGCAAGAAAAAGAGAATAGGGAAAAAGAGCAAGTAGGATAATTTCATGCTGTTTCCAAAATTTAGTCATTTAACCTTCATAATTTTTGCCATATTCACCTATATTTGTATTCTTCTTAGTTTTATTGAGGTATAATTGGCATACCATAAACTTCATATGTTTCAAGTGTAGTTGATAAGTTTTGACATGCATGTACATCCATGAAACCATCACCACCTTCAAAGATATTGAACATATTAATTAACCCAAAACGTTTCTTTGTACTCTGTAATCTCTCTCTCCCACCCCTCCATGACCTCTATCTACAGATAACCATGATCTTCTTTCTGTCACTATAGATTAGTTTTCATTTTCTAGAATTTTACATTAATGGAATCATTCAGTATATACTTTTTGTCTTTATATACTCTAGTTTCACTAACTCAGTATATACTTATTTTGAAATCAATCCATGTTGCCGTGTGTACCAGTATGCATTTCTTTAATGACTGAGAAGTTTTTCATTGCATGATTAGTTTATCCATTCACCGTGACAGACATTTGAGTTGTTTTTGATATTTGGCTATGACACATAAAGCTGCTATGAATGTCCGTACCGGTCTTTGCATGGCCATATGCTTTTATTTCTCTGGTATATCTGGCAGTGGAATGGCTGCATCACAGGGTAAACATATATTTAACTTTTTAAGAAACTGCAAAACTGTTTTTCAGATTGATTTACCATAGTCTATTCCTGCTAGTGTGTGTGAGAGATCCAGTTGCTCTGTGTACGAGGGGACTTCAAAAAGTTCATGGAAAAATGGAATTAAAAGATAAAAATAAAAAACATAAACTTTATTTCTCAACATAAGCTTCATCAAATTCAAGACCCTTTTATAAACAATGACACCAGTCATTTAGTCCATCCCCAAAGAACTTAGTGTCCTTAGAATGTAACCATGTTGATGCAGTCTTTTTTACATTATTGATGGAAGAAAACTGGGTGCCCTTTACAGACTTTTTAAGATTAGGAAACAAAAAGAAATCAGAAGGAGCCAAATCAGGGCAGTAAAGTGGATGCCTGATGATTTATCATTGAAATTCTCACAAAATCGCCCTTGTTTGACAAGAGGCATGAGCAGGAGCACTGCCGTGGTTGGTGGAGAAGGACTCGCTGGGGAAGCTTTCCCAGGCGTTTTTCTGCTGAAGCTTTGGCTAACTTCTTCAGAACACTCTCATAATAAGCAGTTGTTATTGTTCTTTGGCCCTCCAGAAAGTCCACAAGCAAAATGCCTTGAGCATCCCAAAAACTGTTGCCATGACCTTTGGTCTTGACCAGTCAGCTTTTGCTGTGACTGGACCACTGCCACCTCTCAGTAGCCCCTGCTTTGATTGTGCTTTGTCTTCAGGATTGTTCTGGTAAAGCTGTGTTCTATCTCCTGTTGCAATTCTGCTAAGAAATGCTTCAGGACCTTGGTCCCTCTTGCTTAAAATTTCCATGGAAAGCTCTGCTCTTGTCTGCAGCTGACCTGAACACAACAGTGTTGGCACCCATTGAGGGGAAAGTTTGCTCAACTTTAATTTTTCAGTCAGAATCGTGTAAGCTGAACCTTTGAGATGTCTGTGTCTCTGGTGTTGGCTAGTGTTTCTGCTGGTAATCACTGGTGCTCTTTAATTAGGGCACAAGATTAGTTAATTGATTTTTTCCCTCACAAGTGGATGTGGATGGTCTGCCATTGCTGCGGACTTCATCTTTGGCATCATCTCCCCACATCTCCCCCCCCTTTTTTTTTGAGACAGGTTCTCACTCTGTCACCCAGGCTGGAGTGCAGTGGCGTCATCATAGCTCACTGTAGCTGTGAACTCCTGGGCTTCAGTGATCTTCCTGCCTCAGCCTCCAGAGTACAGACTACAGGCATGTGCTACCACGATTCGCTAATTTTTCTATTTTTTTGTGGAGATGAGGTCTTGCTGTTGCTCATGCTGGTCTCAAACTGCTGGCCTCAGTGATCCTCCCACCTCAGCCTCCCAAAGAGCTAGGATTACAGGCATGAGCCACCATGCCCAGCATCATCCCTTCTTAAAATGAGTTATCCATTTGTAAACTGATGATTTCTTTGGGGTATTGTCCCCATAAACTTTTTGTAAAGCAGCAGTGATTTCACCACTTTTCCACCCAATTTCACCATAAATTTGATGTTTGTTTTTGCTTCAGTTTTGGCAGAATTCATGTTGCTCTGATAGGGGCTCTTTTCAAACTGATGTCTTATTCTTCTTAGTGCCTCAAACTAGATCCTGTTCAGACACGTTGCAACAACTTAGTACTAGTTTATTTTGGTGCAAAAAATTTTTGAAATCCATGAATAGTTTTTTGATAATACGCATTTTCCATGAACTTTTTGAAGACCTCTCGTATATAGTTATGGTGAAATACTGGAACTAACACAAGACTATGCTAATAATGAGGAATAGCTGTGCAGTTGTGAATTGTTGAAACAATGGAAAGCTATTTAGCTAAAACCTGGCAAGTATGTAGACTATGTTGGAATTTTAAAAATTTGAAAATCTGAAAAAGTGTTTAGAAGATATATATAAATATATATTTATTAGAGAATGAAAACTGAGTAAGAATTTGGAGTGATAAAGTTTAGAGATGGTTATGCTTTTTTCTATTAAGTTGCCTAAGATTTTTTTAATTGCTCCCCTTTCCCCCTCCAAAAAACAGACAAAAACAAAGCTCCCAGCCCCCTTGCCAGGCGGAGCCCCAGGGTTCACCGTCCTGAGCGGGGCCTGCCGGGCTGTGGAGGGCTGCTGATGGGAGGCGCTGGCTGGACACAGGTTGCTGAGGAGCACGGCGACTTCTAGTCACCTAAGTGTGTCAGGCTCGTGGCAGAACCAGTTTCCTAAGGAACACATTGGCTGCTGCCAGCACAGGCACTTTGTTCGAAGGTCTTTGAGGAGGATGACGTTTAGATGTATTCTCTGCCATCGACAGGCCATCCCTGGCCAGTGGTTCCCATGGGTTCGTTTTTTTTTTAAAAAAGACAGCTGTGAATTCCATGAACATTCATTTTGAAGTAAACCACCTCCCCCAAAGCCCAGCTAACCCAAAACCCGCAATAATAATAATTAGTTAATAGTAATCATGATCCCACCTTAGTCTCATATTATGCTGAATTGTTGTGGAGGGACTTTCTCACAGAACCCACAAGAGAGCACTTGCAAACGTGCCGAGTCCTGCAAAAGCCCGAGCACCCATTCCTGCCGCGCTGCTACCGCCTCCGCCGCTCCCGAGCGCCCCGTGCGCAAGGTCGGCGGATCTCGTCCCGTTCACGCGAGGCCTCAACACCGGAAGACCAACCGTTTCGGCAGAGTGTGGCGCTTTCTAGGAGAGATGTACGCGGAGGGTGGCACCTGACCCAGCAGGGGTGGGGGCGGAGGGAGCCCAGGAGGCTTTCGAGGGCCGAGCGAGGGGCAGGGCAGTCGAGTGCGCCTGGAAGCGTCCGCAGAAAGGAAGGGCGCTGTCGGCACGGCCGTTAGACCAGAGGCTACCGGGGCAGCTCCCGGGCAGCCCCCGGTTCTCTGGAGCAGAAAACGGGCTAGGGAGCCTCGTTCCCTGAGCCCTCCCTTTGACTGCGTGGGCGAAGACCGACACCTCAGCTTTTGCAGCGAGAAGCCCCCTCCCTGCCGCGGCTCTCTCCGAGTGAACACGGAGCCTGTGGAAGGCACCGTGTCTGCGAAAATGGTGGAAATCGGAGAACGGGCCCGAGCAACCAAGCCACGGAGACCCCAGAGGTTCTGGGGTTGAAGGGTCGTTAACTGCGGCGCGACCCAGGCCCCGCGCAGCGGGTGGCGGAAGGCCATCACGCAGACGCCGTAGACGACACTCATGGCGCTTCTGTCTGGAGACACACGCTCGGGCCCCCTTGCGAGGTAGCCACTTGTGAAACGCCACTGAAAACTCGCTTTTGTTTTTCACCTAAGAAGCCCTTTAGAAGAAATTCCGCTGAAGTCAGGCCCATCAACCTCACACAACGACGTAATCCCCAGTGGCTCACTGCGGGGCACATGGGACGCGCTCCGAAGATTCGCCGTCCTGTCTGGGGAGGGGACTGCTTCGACCTGGCCTGGAGCGCCTCCCCGGCCGCAGCCCCACGCTGGGCGTCTGCCGAAGGCCGCGCTCGGCTTTAGCGCCCATCTTCGCTGCTGCGCAGCGTGCGGCGGGCCAGGCTCATTGACTGGGGCAGGTAATACAGGTCTCCCCTTTAGCTTCGGTTCTAATAGAACCACCAAGAAAGCTGATCCTATCCAACTACTTTACAGTTTAGGAAACAGACTCTGGGCGCTGACTTGCTGTGCTCCTCAGGGTCAGTGCTGGCTGGCACATAAATGTCACTTGACTGAGCAGAGCCAGTCCGACTCTTTGGAGCTGAGTGGCAAAGCTCAGACAAGAATTTCTTTGTTTATGTAATACTTTCATTTATTTTTAAAAATTTTGTAATTTTTGTTTTTTGTTTTTTGAGACAGAGTCTATCTCTGTTGCTCCAGCTAGAGTGCAGTGGCCTCATCATAGCTCACTGTAACCTCAAATTCCTGGGCTCAAGTGAGCCTCCTGCCTCAGCCTCTTGAGCAGATGGAATTA
>CAUYSK010027224.1:0-37968 GCA_963575035.1 Avahi laniger | reverse complement strand
GAGGCCGAGGCGGGCAGATTGTTTGAGCTCAGGAGTTCGAAACCAGCCTGAGCAAGAATGAGACCCCGTCTCTACAAAAAATAGAAAGAAATTAATTGGACAGCTAAAAATATATAGAAAAAATTAGCCGGGCATGGTGGCACATGCCTGTAGTCCCAGCTACTCGGGAGGCTGAGGCAGGAGGATCCCTTGAGCCAGGAGTTTGAGGTTGCTGTGAGCTAGGATGATGCCACGGCACTCGCCCCGGGAAACACAGTGAGACTCTGTCTCAAAAAAAAACAAAAAACAAAAAAAAAGACACCCTGTTCCTCTCTAGGGGAGTAAATTGCTGTTTAGAGATTGTAATACAAGTGTCTGTCTCATGGCTTCCTGTGAAATGCTGGGAAACTTTTATTTCCACTGTGCTTTGCTCTTTCTCTCTTTTGTAATGCAATGTATTAATTGAAAGATTGGAAAATACTTAGAGACCAAGAAAAAAAGATGAAATGCAAGTGCCGGGTTCTGTTCAGGATTACTTTTCTGATTCTTCACTGTTACCCTGTGATGGTTAATTTTAGGTATCGTCTTGAGTAGCTTAAGGAATACCTAGAAAGCTGGGAAAGCATGATTTTGGGGTGTGTCTGTGAAGTGATCAGAGGAGATCAGCGTGTGAGTCTGGGTGGACTAGGGGGCAAGATCTGCCCTCGAAGCGAATGGGCACCGTCCAAGCTGCCGGGGCCCCGGAGAGAACGAAAACAAAGAAAAGATGAACATGTCAACCTACCTGTTAAAGCGGGGATACGCACTTTCTCTTCTGTCCTTGGACACAGAGCTCCGGGCTCCCCAGCCTCTGGACTTCAGGGCCGACACCAGTGCTCTCCGCCACTGGATGCTCAGGCCTTCGGCCTCGGAGTGACAGTTACGTCATTGGCTTCCCTGGTTCAAAGGCCTTAGGACTTGGACTGAGCCACGCCACCGCCATCCCACGGTCTCCAGATTGCAGAGCTTGCAGATGACGTGTCGTGGGACTTCTCGGTCTCCATAATTGCGTGAGCCAATTCCCCCAATAAATCCTTTCCCATATATATCTGTATGTATATCCTATTGGTCCCGTCTCTCTGGAGAACGCTGACTAATACACCCCTCAACACAGGCAATAGTCGAGGGCTCATTGGGTTCATGGCACCCACTAAAATGGGCATAAAATGAACGGGTAGAGAATAAAACAAAAGGAGGCAAAACAGGTACTTTTCTAGTGCAATGAAATGTAAATATTATTTTTATCTGAAATCACTTATGACTTTTGTTGTAACAGGGCACCTAGCCCATTACCTGGTGTATAGTAGATGTCAAATAAATATTTGTTGAATAGATGCATAGATGTTATTGAATGAAAAGCAGAGTGTAAATAGATAAATATATAAATAGTTTTTAATAAAATAAATGTAGAATAATTCTTCTACTCTTTCTTTCTGCCCACCATGTTCCTGGCTCAACCTGGCAAAGTGACTTATTTGGCTCTGTCATGGGAACCCTGCCTGAACTGTGGTGTAAGTACCATTTATAGTCACCTCTCTTAGGCTCTTGAGGCTGATAGGAACCTGAGAGGATAGTTGGGCTAACCTTTCCCTTGTATACATCTAGTGACAGGAAGCTCACTACTTTATGAGGTCTCCTGTGCTATGATCGTTGGATGCTCTGAAGAACTCTGATTGCCCCTCCAATGACAGACCTGGTGCTGGAACCCAGGCCTCTCTATCACGCAGACTAAGGTACTCTCCACTATACCGCAGCTGCCACCCTTAGAACTGTAAAACTGAATTTTATTTAAAGGCAGTGGGAAAAGACATTTCCTAGGAAGCAGGAGACCTGGATCCAACTCTGAGCTCTGCCACTGACTCGCTGTGTGAAATCGGGTACTCTCTTTTCTCCCATCCAAGCACTAACGAGGCCTGCCCCTGCTTAGCTTCCAAGATCCGACGAGATCGAGCACATTCAGAGTGGTATGGCCATAGAATCTCTTTCCTTATTTGGGCCCCAGTTTCCCTTTTTTGTACAATGAAGTGTTTCAAACTGGGTGCTCTGCAAGGCTCTTCCAGCTCAGATGTTCCAGGATTTTCTAATGAGGTCTAATTAAGATCTTTTAATGCAGTGGTTCTCAAAGTGTGGTCGAAGACAAAAATCCCTGGGGGTCCCTGAGAACCTTTCCAAGGGTCAGTGAGGTCATTTCAGACTACTTGTCTGCAGGAGGCAAGATTTTTTTCATATACTTCTCCCCACACTGTATCTTCCAAAAGACAATGCAGAAGCAGCTGTGAGAATCCAGCCTTCATCTATTTAGCCAGACATTAAAGAGAATAGCAAAAAGTGTAAAACCTTGTCACTCTTCTCAGTAAATTTATATTTGTTTGGAAAATATTGCCACTCTTCATAGAATATACAAAATATAGTCTAAAAATACATTATGCCTAATTTTTAAGCATTTTTTTAAATGAATGAATGAATCAGTCAATATTCTTTAAATGTCTCAGTCTTAAGTTCTAACATGGTAAATGTCAATACACATAAACCACATAGTTAAAAACCCTTTGGGGTCCTTACTAACTTTTAATAATGTAAAGTAGTCCTGTTCTAGCAGGTCTCATATCTGGCACGGGACAGACACAGTGGCCTCAGCCATACCCGGCCTCTCTTCCCATTCACCTGGGCTCCTTGGCACAGACTGGTGACTTGGGCCTTAGACAAGACACCCCTCTGTGGGCAGTGCCAGCTCCTGGGTGCAGAAATAAAGCAGCTGGTCAAGCGAGGGTTGATGTGACAGCCCCCCTGCGTGCCTGCCCACAGCTGCCCTGCCCCTCCGGGCCCACCTTCCCTAACTGCGCACGCTCCGTAACCGCCACCCAGAGAAAGCAGGCTGCCTGCCTGCTGCGCTGGTCATGGCAGGCCTTGGGTGTGAGGCAAGGGAGGCCTGCTGGCTTCGGAGCCCCCACAGGGGATGAGGGAGGGAGGAAACAAGGAGGCGGGAGCCCACTTCACATCAGGCCCTGCATGCTGCTTCTTTCTTAACGGCAAGCCTGGGAGCGGAGTAGAGGTCTTTGTCCTCATGCCCGTGTTACAGCCAGGGAAACCGAGGGTCTCAGAGGCAAAGGTGTTCACACAGCCAAAAGTAGCGGGGCTTGTATGGGAACTCATGTCTAGATGATGTCCAATCAATGTTCCTTCTGCTGACCGGAAGCAGGGAGAGCCAGGAGCATCCAGGACAGCAAAAGGGAGGAAGGGAACTAACATTTACTGAACACTTACTATGTGCCAAGCACAGTGAGTGTGTATGAAAATTATCTCATTAACTCGTAATGACAGTCCCCTTATGTAAGCAGTAAATCCGCAGTTTACAGATTCAAGTCTCAGTCTGTCTGGCTCCAAAGCCTCTGCTTCTTCAATAATAACAAATATTAGTAATATTTACTGAGAACTTACTTTATGCCAGGTACTGTGCTAAATGCTCTCACTCATTCAATTTAAACCTCCCACGGAGATAGGTGCTATTATTATCCCCCATTTTACAGATGGGAACACTAAGGCAGTAACAGGCCCAAGGTTACCCAGTTAGACAGTAACAGAACTGGGATTTGAATCCAGGCTGTCTGCTTCCAGAGTTCATGCGCTTACCAATCTCAAGGCTAAATTGGCCTGAGAGACCCAGAACTGAAGCTGAAGCTGTCTGGTTTCTCGGGTCAGCGTGCTGTGCTGCGCCCTACCGAGCCTTCTGAATGAATGCCAAAGGCACAGCTGGCGCATCTCCTCCCAGGGGCCTGAATGGAAAGAGGGAGGTCAACTGCAGGGAACAGAGAGTACGGGTCTCCATCTTCCGGCCACCGGCTACAGGAGAAGAGGGCGTATGCTCTTTTTCCGCTCTGGCTTTTCATGTTACGTCCCACCCCATGCAGGGGGCTTCCCTCATAAACCTGTGTGCAGTTGGAGGGGTGCGGGAAGGAGCCACATGTCTCGGCCCTTGCTGACTATCTTCCTGACATGGCCCTACAGAACTCACATCTGAGATGCCCTGAGGTCAGAGGTAGAGAGAAGGCGAGAGATCAGTTAATGCAACCTCCTGGGGGTAAAAATGGGGAAACTGAGGCTCACAGAGTAAGCTGTAAGCAGAGCTGGAGGGACTGTTACAGAGCGTCTGGACAAACTTCAGGACAAACCACCAATGAGGAGTCCTCGAAGGTAGGCGGAGGCTTGTTCAAAGCAGGCGCTTCGCCTGACCAGCTTGGGTCTCTGAAAGGCAAGTGAGGCCAGGGGGAGTAAGTTATTTCGGGCCTTGTGATGACATGTGTCCCCAGAGAGCCAAGCCTGGCCCATTGCCACGGGGTCCCTGGGAGCCTTCTGGCCACCAGCCATGGCACTCTGCCTTCTGAGGTCTAGAGAGGGGCAAGGGGAGGGCTGTTGCTTCTTCATGGCTTCCTGCCCAAAAAGCCTCTAGAATGCCCTGCTGCTAACTCTCTTTCCTCTGAAAGAACTGACTTTGGAACTTCTAGAGTGTTCAAGTTTGGATTGCAGGCTAAACTTCTGGACCTGAAGGGTCCTGAGCATGGCAGTGGAAAAAGGAGGGAAGTCGTCATCTCTTCAGCTATCTGAGCTGGGAGAGGCAGGGGGTGAATGAGAAATGACCTTTGCGGACTCAGATTCTCTTTAGGGCCTTACCTGATTTCCCATGGCCTCCCAGAGGCAGCTTGGGAGTTCTAAGAGGGTCTGTAACTGTTGTCCAGAATGGAGTTTCTTCCAGGCTTGCCCTGTACCTAACCCCAAACAAGAGTCATACAGTAGACTTGAGACTTAGAGACTTCTAACCCTGCTTCTCATTGTCTAGCTAAGAAAACTGAGACCCAGAAGGAAGGAGGGAGCGTCCCTGAGGTGCCAGAGTGAGTCGTTCCTGACTTGCAAGCTTCCCTTTCCCCTGCCGCCTTCACACCTTGCTGAGTCCTGCCTGGCTGAAGGCTCTCCTTCCTCGGTTCCTTTCTTTAGCATTCTCTGCACAGTCCCTGCGTGGTCTGGGTTGTACTGGAGGGGCAGGGGGAGCTCGGGCGTTAGTGGGGGAGGCAGGCGGGCGTGCTGGCTCGCAGGTGGCGGGCTGGCGGGTGAGCTGGCAGGCGGGCCGGACACCGGCAGCTGGGGAACTGTAATGTTCAGGGAATTTCAATTGGCATCACTGTCCAGTCCCAGCCAACTGGTTAACGGTGCCGAGTTTGAATCAGTGACCCGCCTCCTGGTCCCTCCTCCTTAGCCGGCCTCTCTCCCTCCCTCCTTTCTTCCCTCCCTCGGCAGCCCTCCGGGAGGCCGGAGGCGGGAGGCGCCTGCAGTTGAGGCAGCTGAGCTCAGGCCGCCTCTGCTCTCCGCCTGCCCCCTCCCTGCCGGCCGATGGAGCGCAGGGCCAGGGCTGCCTCTTGCTGAGCGCCTGCTCCCCTCTAGCCTAGTCCCGGAGAGGGAGAGGCCTGTGCCCAGCAGAGCTGCCGGGCCCACCAGCTCCGCGCGCTGCCATGCCTCTGCTGGATGTTTTCTGGGCTTGCTTCAGGAAGGCGAAGGTAAGTGGCTGTCCGGCCCCAGCCCAGCCCGCTGCTCAGGGGCGTGGAGGCAGCTGGGGACCACTGAGTGCCCGCTGGGAAGGCAGGTCAGATGGGCTTCTGAGGCTACCCACGGCCCTTGGAGTTAGAAAGGCTTGAGTTCAAGTGTCACTTTGTCACTTAACCGGCTCTGTGACCTTCTGCTACTTTTGCATGGAAACAAGTAGGCTAGCTGGCTCTTTTTCATAAAACTTGTCTCTGTTGCTTCCCAGGCCTTGCCACAAGGGCGAGATACTTAACCTCTCTGAGCCTCAGTTTCCTAAGCTTTAAAATGAGGACAACAGCAGCACCAGCCTTACAGGGAGATGGGGCTGGTGTTCCTGTTTCCATATCAAACAAACGCAGATTCAACAGGTAATGCGGGTAAAGTTCCTAGTGCGATGCCTGGCACGGAGCATCTGCACAACGAATGGCATCTATTATTGGTATTATTATTCTTGATTTCCATCGACAGACTTATATCAAGCATCTACTCCGTGCTAGGCACCATGGGAGCTACACAGACAAAAAAGGACCTGGCTTCTGTCCTCAAAGAGGAGATAAGAAAGGTGACAAATATTTATTAAACACCTACTATACGCCAGACAATGTGCTACATAGTCAGCTGGTCGGTGAATATTTGTTGAGCCGTGGGGGATACATGAGCAGAGCAGAACCCACAGGGATGTGTAAAGCATGATTTCTGCTCTCAAGAACCAAGGAACCCAGGCACTTTTAATTCATGCCTGCTTTTGTAGATGGCAAAGGACACTGTGAACTGTCAAGAAATATTTACAGGGTCACTCAGATATGACTGATGGAGATGGGATCCGAGCTCCTAAGTGCATGCCCTTCTCGACACTATGTGGTTTCCCACAGTCCAGCCTGGTAGGAAGACTTTCAAACGACTAGCCTGACTATAAGAGAGGATGAGAGGAATGCTGGGAGCTTCGGGACGGAAAGATCCATTCCACTGGGAGGGACTTGGAAAGGTTTTGGAGGAGGTCACATTTGGGCTGAGCCGGAGGCTTGAAGGAAGAGAAGAGTTTGTCAGTCCAAAAAGGGGGAAGGGCATTCCAGGCATGCCTGGCAGGGGGAGCTTTGTGAGCAAGTGGTGGCGGGCCGGGGCAAGGGCTTGTGTCGTGCCATGGCTCAAGAGCAGGGTTCGAGGGGAGAGGAGCTAGAGAGAAGGAAGCAGGCGCTACTTCCCAAAGGGTTTGGAATTGATCCGTGGGCTCATGGTCCTCACCTAGTGCGGCCCCAGAATGAAATTTTTCACCCCTCTGCAGTAGAATGAGAGAAAAGCAGGGACGATGCTGTGCAGTTTTCATAAAGCGAAATTAATTCAATTCAAAGGGCTATTCTTTATTTAGAGATTGTTGGGTCCTTCCTGTGGGGGTGAGGGTTCAAATGATTTTTCTTCTACAAAATAGGAGTGAGAATTTTTGAAAATGTCCTCAGCAAAATAAAAAAACTTCGTAACACGCTGACTGTTCCCTTATTCATTTATTTAAAAACTGTTTTCCTCATCCATGAAATCCCAAAGTCTGGGGACTACTGTTTTAGGGGGATGCAGGCTGATTTCAGTAAAGTGGAAATATAATGAACTGGACTGTTTTAGGGCAAGCACTCTGACATCCAGCAAACGTGCCCCCACCCACATCAGCCTCTTAGAAATTATCAGGCTAGGAGAGCTCCAAGAGAAGGCCGGGGATCTCTATCCCAGGTCCCAGATACTCGAATACATGCACACATTCACTCTGTGCATGTCCACAAACACGGGACACACACAGGAATTTGTGCACACTCAGCTATGCACACATACGCACTGGCACGCCATTCAAGTGTGCATACACACATATAGACAAACACACACAAATGCACATGCACGCACAGGCCATGTACATGCACAGGCGCACGGACTCACACACATATGCATGAATTCGTAGGCAGAAGTAGGCACACACGCACACAGAGGCATGCCCTCCCGCGTGCAAGCATGCAGGCACGCCCAGAGACGCATGGGTCCAGGCACATATTGCAGAGGCACATGTGCACGCACACGCGCACGCGCACGCCCAGGTCTGTGCTTGCATGTGTCCTCGGCATATGCAAATCAACACATGACTGGCTTTCAGGGCTAAGAGGCAGCCTGCCAGACCCACGCACAGGCCTGGACTTCGTGCTCCCTTTCCAGTGCTGCTGCTCTAAGGCCCCAGCCGGGAAGACAGGCTCTCTGGGCTTAGAAGCCCAGCCAAGGGCATGGGCTGCTCTGAGCCACCCTCCCTCTCCGAGTCCGGCCCCCCGCCGTGAGCAATCACAAGGCTGTGGGACAGCTGGCTGAGGGAAGGGGCATGGCCGTGGCAGAGCCTGCTCTAGCTAAAAGGACCCTCTCAGATCATCTCATTCAACCTTCTTGTGGTCCTGCCAGGGAGACGGAGCCCCCTCCCTCCCACACCACATGGAGCTCGCCATCAGCTGAAGAGACGTGAGGAGAGACGAAGCAGACAAACTTGGGTTAAAATTCCACCCTACACTCACACGCACATGTACGAGCTGCGTGCCTTTGAGCAAGTCCTTTCCAGACCTCAGTTTCCTTGTCTGCAAAATGGCACCAATCAGTGCCTGTCTCACAGAGATACCATGCAAATTTGGTGAGGTTGTGTTTTTAAAGTGTCTAGCATGGAGTACGTGGTCAATACATATGACTTGTTGGAAGCAGATTTATAAACTGCATACTGGGGACAGCAAAGCAAAGAGCAAGGATTATTTTGTATCTGGAAACTCCAGGGTTAGGGTCTCAGGTCTTGTCTGCTCTTTTGCCACAACCCTGTCGCCCCCAGTCCTCTGCTTTGGCCCTGCCTGGGTCTAGGAACAGAAGTGACCCAGGTGGGAGCCGAAGGCTGACCACCTTGGAAGCCAGGGATACTGGGAAGGTGGCAAGGGGCCAGGACAGGGCTCAAGATTGCTTCGAGCTGCTCTGGAGTTAGGGGCAGCCAAGGGACAGGACGTTTGCGTGTGAGATGAGCCCAATATAAGTAGTTCCGTATGTGTCTGATGTGCCTTCCCTGGAAGCCAGCAGGGGCCGGGAAGGTAATCACGGCCTCTCAGCACAACCAAGCATGCGTACAAGTGTCTCTCTCCCCCTCTCTGTCACACACACGCACACGCGCGCATACCCATTTCTTTGAAGTGTTCTTTTGCTCCCTTTCAGCACCCAGCATGAGTGCTCAGAACATGAATCCTCTCTCGTGCTACCCTCTTTGTTTGAGGTGGGCATATCAGGGCCTAGAGGGCACTGGCCTGGAGGGGTTGAGAATCTGGCTGGAGCTCCATCTCGGCCGTGACCTCCGGGTGACTTTGAGAGGGTCAGTGCTCCCTACTGTGCCTCAGTTCCCTCCTCTCACAGCATAGGTGATAATCACACAATATCAGAGAAGGTCCAACACGGTACCCCGCGGCTTCCCCAGCTATACTCACGCATTACGTGCCGTGCGTGAGAGCGTATGTGCGCGAGGGCTCTCGGGGCTCAGCCTCTCCTGTTAATGCTCTTCCCCAAGTATACTGGGACTCCCATGTCACTGCTCTTATGCCCGGCTGCCTGGGCGCCTGCGCATATGGGCGTGAGCTTTCGCAGCCCTTGCGCAGGCTCACGCTCACGCACACGCACACACGCGACGTGAGCACGCGTCCCCCTTTCCTGTGCTCACCCGCGCCCCGGCCCTCGCTGCCCTCAGGCCTGTGCCGGGAATCGGCCTGGCAGGATATGGCGTGAAAGTGTGACCAGGGCTGGGTGATTCAGCAGTTCCGTTCCCAGCCTCCAGGATGTCTCCACTTTTCCACGCCTTTGCCCTTGTCAGCCCAGGCAAGACCAATCGCTGCACAGGTGTGTGTCGCGGAAGGGGCGGGGGGAGCGTAGAGAATTCAGTAGGGCACACGAGTGCATACAAATTCTTGGGGTTGGGAAGGGATCTCAGAGATTTCTGGATGCCATCTCCACATTCCATGTAGGAGTCCCTTCTATCACATCTCACCAAAGGAATAGCCAGACACTGTTGTATACCTCCAGTGATGTGGAGCTCACCACCTCCGCAGATAGTCTGTTTCATCTTGGGATGTGGCTACAGGTCCCTTAACCAATCTGACACGAGTGTGTGTCTGCACGTGGACAAGGCCCTATACCCCACTGAAGGAGGTTTCACACCCAGGGCCCTCTCTGCAGAGTTCCACAGCCCAGTCAAATGCTGAGTCAGCTGAGTGCTATACTAGCTTGGGACGTGCATAAAAAACCCACACTGTCTGTGGGTGTCCCTGCATGGCTAATTGTCCATCGCCTAGATACTGGATGTGAGCCGTGTAGCTGTGAGGCACAGGCGCATGGGCTGAGGCAAAGGAACAGGTTGTGGTGAGGTTATTAGCACAGATGGAGTTACAGAGAGTTGTAAGTTGGTTTCTGGGTGATCTAGGAAGCTTTCTGGTAGGAGTTTCCCAGTTCAGAATAGAAGGCAGCTTGGTGTGGCAGAAAGAGCCCTGTGGATACAGTCAGGTTGCCTTGGACGTCATGCCCACCTCTGCCACATCTAGGCTGAGTGGTCTTGCGCAGGTCACTTCTCCTCAGTGGATAAGACTTAACGCAGTGGCCAACGAAATGCCACACGGAAAACCCACGTAGCAGACGCTTCCTTGCATCAGAATCTGAAGGGATGACCTATGGAGGAAAAGAGTAGGGGGCTTCCTCAAGGAAGAGCAAGGCTGGAGACAGGAGAGGGAAGAGGCACAGTCCAGGAGACTTGCCCTCAATGCAGGGCGTGGGTGGGAATGGTGATGGGTGCTCCCGATGCACTGAAAAGACCAAAATATCTAGAGTAAGAAGACAGGGAGTCAGGCCCTTCACCTGTCTGAGCCACAATTTGCCAGCTGTGTGAGCTTGAGAAAGTTACTCCACCCTTCTGAGCCTTAGTTTCTTGCTCCATAAAATGTAGATAATAGTAGCACCTGCTTTGTAGGCTTGTTCCGAGGCTTAAATGGGTTCATATGTATAAAGCTCTTAGAAAAGTGGCGCATCTTAAGTAAGCGTTAACCACTTGCCTTACTTGTTCACAGGCTGTAGTGAGGAGCGAATGGAACAGTGATGCGAAAAACCGCTGTTATCGTGAATGAGATGCAGGGCAGGGGGTTCCTCAGGCTGGGGATAGCTTTAAGGAATTCATTCCCTCACTCGTTCAACCAGGCAATATTTATTCAGGGTCTGCTATGTGCCAGACACTGTGGCCCTGAGCAGGCAGATAATGGTGCGCAAAACAACCGTAGGTCCCTCCCTCATGGAACTGTCTACTGGACATAAAATGAGTTTTTCCCACTCACAACCCGAGTGCCCTGTTGGTGGGTACGATTGGTTCAGTTTGGAACATTGCAGGATATGAAACTGATCAGTCAACAATTTTAGTCTATCTAAATCCCACCTAGTCCTCAAGGCAAAGGGAGAGCCACACTGGAGCCCAAGCAATTCCTCCAAACAGCAAAGCCTGGAACAATCTTGGGCCCAGCCTGGGAATGAGGATGGTGAACCCCCCTTCCAAATTTGCCTGATCTGAAACTGCTGACCCTTGCCTCATCTCGGCACAACTGGTGCCGTTTGCTCAAGGGTCATCGGAGATTGGATAGTACTTGTTCTGGGGAGTGGGAGAGATGGACGCACATTGGGCGGGTGAGATGAGGAGCAGGGGGCAAGGCTGTGACTGTGACCTACGTCTCTTCGGATACAAATTCTTACTTTGCCTCAGCTTCTCTAATGCCAAAAGGCATACAAGTGGGGGTGCTGGCGAGTGGAGGGTGCACCTCCTATGCTATGGCGGGGGCTGGTGGAGGCAGGAGTAAGCGACAAAGGCTGCAGATTGGCAATGCCAGGTTTGGTTTTTTTCCCCAAAGACTAGAGAAAGAACTGATACTAGTTAATATTTACAGAGCACATACTGTGTGCTGGACACGGTCCCAAGCCCTTCACATATATTAACTTATTTTGCCATCACAGTAACCCTGCAAGGCAACCTATTATTCTCATCATCTTCATGTTACTGAAACACAGCCAGGTTTGGAAATTTATCCAAGGTCACTCAGCTATTAAGTGGTGAATTTGGGATTTTTAACCCAAGTAATCTAGTTCCAAAGTCCACTATGTTTCTATAATCTGTGCCTCAGTTTCTCCACCTGTAAAATGAGGGGAGTTGGATTGGTTTATCTCTGAGAGTCTTTCAAGCTCTGATACTCTCATTGTATTTCACATATATTTCTGTGAACTTCCAGGCCAAATGAAAAAAAAATTTGCTGTTCCCGAAATGTCAGTGATTTCCACTCGAGGTCCCTGGGGAGGAGGGAAGGGAGCACTAGAGGCTGGTCCTCCCAGCAGCCGCTAGAGCCTGAGAACAGCTGGAGGCCTGGGAATTTCTGGGAGCCAGGACCCTTCCTGCATTTCCAAGTCACTCCCAACAACAACGAGGAGCAGCAGCTCAGGCAGCCTGTGCCGGATTGGGGTCACAGGTTTCACGGTGGGGCGGGGGAGTGGAGCTCCTCGACCCCATCCCTCTGGCCAGCCCCTGAGCTGCTGCTGCTGCCCGCGACCTTGGAGTGCAGGTCAATCTGCAGTTCCAAGCTGGAGCTGCCAAGGGGCAGAGGAAAGGAAGTCCTGCACGTGGGGAATGGGGGTCGAGGCCCTGGAAATGGGTGTGGGCTGACTTTCCCTGGCCTTTCCGCTACCCGGGGTTGGTCGCGCTCTGGGAGCTGGAGAGAAGAGTGTGGTAGGATGATAGAATGTGGCAGCTGGAAACAGGACACCAATCCACGAGCCCAGGTTCTGCCTCTTCTCCTCTCTGAGCCTCAGTTTCCTTCTCCGTAACATGGGGAGAACACGCCCTACTTCCTGGTGATTACAGTGATGGCATATGTGCTCAGTAAACGTGAGCTCCATGTGAAGATAGTTGATTGGCTGTTCTAGGTGACTCTGGGCCCGTGGTTTGGGCCCTCAGATTTTCATCTATAAAATGAAGAAAATTTTTACCTGCCATTTCCTTCATCCCCTGGCTGAGGAGAGCCTAGAATTGGGGACTTCTTGTGGAAGTAAAAGGGCAGGAGAGAACACTGATGTTACTACCCTAAGGCTGAGGAAGTGGGTCTTTTGGACAATTCCCCCATTCCTCCTATCCGCAGCCCTACTACCTCCCCGGCTCAGACTAGCTCAGAGTCTAGAAAAGAGGCTCCATCCCACACTGGAACCACTGTGTCTCTCTCCTCCAGCCCTTCCTACACTCGGCTCCTCAGGCCTCTCTGCCGGAAAGACTCCCAAGCTCTGAGCCGGAAGGAGGCTCCCTGTTGGCTGGTGGGAAAGTCAAGTCTTTCGGACATGACATTCCTGAGACTATCCAGAGAAGCCCTGGGGGTTGCAGCTGCTGCTCACTCTCCTCCCCGGCCCTGCTCTCGGCCTGCCGTGGAGGCCGGAGAAGGCTGGGGCGACAAGGGCCCTGCAGGCCAGGTGAGAACTGGGGCCGGGAAGGAGGGAAAGAGGCCCTGTCAGAACTGGCAGGAAGGAATTAAGGGGAAAAGAGCCCAAGGCGGTAGGAATTTCTGTCAGGGAGGCGACTTATAAAACCATCAGTGTTCCTGAGGCTGCCGGCCGAGCGCCTTTTTTGGGGGTGGCCGAGTAGGTGTGGGCCCGCAGTAGTCAGGAATGGGGAGTCAGGTTTCTGAGAGGCCCACACTCCCCGGCTGGTGCGGGATGGCTCGTACCCTCAGTGAGGACGCAGAGGGGACCTGGGCCCTCGAAGGATTTCTCAAGAGGCTGTCCCAGACTCTGAGTTCTACAAAGGCCTTCTGGAAGTCATTTCTTCTGCTGCTCTTTCTCAGCTGGGATTGTCCCTCACCCTCTCTCTGCCTTGTATGGAAGGATAGGAATTGTCAGGGCCCCACCTGTCATTATAGGTAACAAGTCTGAGGCGCAGGAAACAATTGATCAAAGGCGCAGGTCAAGCCCAGGGATATGGTGTGTCAGTCCTTGAAACCAGGTCTCCTCTGCTCTTCCCAGGGGAGACATTGGCATTCTCCGGGGCTGCAGCACCCCATTCCCAGCAGACATCACGCCCAGGCCATTGGTGCAGCCTCAGCCCACACACAGAGCTCCATCTGCCCAGCTGCCTCCGTGCGGGACTGTGAGGGCCTCTAATGACCCTGCCTGTGTCTTATTGACCCCTGTGTCCAGTGACAGCCTGTTCCAACACAGCCTCCATTCTAGGCCTAGCCTAGAGAAAGGTTGCTGGGTGCATAGAACACATGCGCGCACTCATGTGCGTACAAGTGGCCAAGGCCATTGCAGCCACCTCCCAGTCGACAGACCCCAAGAGACAGAGGAATCAGCTCCAGAGGGGTCAGGGGAGCCTGCTTCCCAAGTGGCCATAGTCTGTGCTGGCAAATGCAGGCTAGGCCTGGGGTGGTGAGAGCCCACTCTGGAGCGAGGGAGGCCAGGCTGTGAATAGGGCTCTGTGTGGCCCAGCTGAGAGCGCTGGGGGAGGCTGGAATGTGAAGAACGTGCTCTCATGACTGTGGCCCTAGGCCCGGGTCTATGGCACAGGGCTGGCCAGGCGGCAGGTGGGGGATGGGTGGAACAGAGAAACCCGGCAAGGGAAGGACAAAAAGCCTCTCTAGGCCTCCCCTCAGATAGCAGGGCAATGGCTGAGCAGACAGGATGCTGGGGAGAGCGAGCTCCATCCCAGCCACTTATGGCCGAGGACACCTGGCTCTGGACAGAGCCTGTCAAAAGGCTTTTCAGCTTGTCTCCAAGCTACCCCTCGCAGCCCTCCTGCTTCTCACCCAGCAACCATCTTTCTGCTTTTTCCCTCCTTTCGCCTCTGGCCTTGTCTTTCTTACTCTTTCGCCATGTTTCCCTTCTTCTCACAAAAATTCCTGATCTGTCCGGGCACTCTGTCTCCCACGAGACCGCAAGCTCCTCCAGGGCAGGGACCATGTCTGCTCTGGGGCATCTTAGCATCCGCAGGTCCGCCCAACAGGTCCAAGGTAAAGTTCATTACGTAGACCTCAAACCACGTTTCCCTCTGTTCCCGTTCTTAGTCGACAGCACCGTCGTGCACACAGTTGCCAGGCCAGAAACCTCGCAGTCATCCTCGACTCCGCTCTTAGCCTCCCCGCAGCCTATCATTTACTTCGGTTCTACCATGTAAACAGTCCATATATTGGTCCCTTCCTTCCTATCCCAAAGGCCACTGCCAATCCAGAACCTTCCCCTTACTCTGGTCTCCCTGTCTCTCGTTTCCCCTAGCCCCTCATTCTCAATCCATCCTTCACTCAGCAGATAAACATTCTGAAACATAAATCTGACCATGTTCCCCCCCTGTCAAGGCCCCCTCAATGGCTTCCCATTGGGCTCTGGATAAAGTTCCAGCTCCTTAAGATGACATGCAAGTCCTTCATGACCTGGCCCCTACCTGCTGCTCCAGACCCATTCCTCTGTCTGGCACTGTGCTCTCCAGCCAGACTACACACAGTTAGTTCCCCAAACCGCACACTTCGACACCTCCTTGTCCTTATCTATGCCCTGGTTCTTTGCCCCTTTGTCTGCCTGACGAACAACCACTCAGCCTTCAAGACCTGCTCCAAATGCCACCTTCCTCACGAAGGTCCTCATGACAATGTAGCCCTCCTCCCAGCAATGAATTACTCCCTTCACTCGGTTCCACAAGGCTTCATCCTTTCCAGTAGTACTTATTAATAAGTACTTACACGAATTGTGACGATTTGTGCGTGTGAACAACTCCCCCATTTAGCTGTGAATTCCTTTTTTTTGAGACAGAGTCTCGCTCTGTTGCCCGGGCTAGAGTGCTGTGGCGTTAGCCTAGCTCACAGCAACCTCAGACTCCTGGGCTCAAGCAATCTTCCTGCCTCAGCCTCCCTAGCAGCTGGGACTACAGGCATGCACCACCATGCCCGGCTGATTTTTTCTGTATATGTTTTTAGTTGTCCAGATAATTTCTTTCTATTTTTAGTAGAGACGAAGGTCTCACTCTTGCTCAGGCTGGTCTTGAACTCCTGACCTGGAGTGATTCTCCCGTCTCGGCCCCCAAGAGTGCTAGGGTCACAGGCCTGAGCCACCTGTGAATTCCTTGAAGGCAGAGCACATGTCTGATTTTTCTGAATCTCTGAGTACCTAGTGCAGGGCCTATCCCTGAGGAGACACCTAGTGAATGAATGAATAAATGAGTGAATATATGAATGAATGACCCGCTGAATGGGAAGATTGTCACTGCTAATCCTGGTCTTTTTCCAGAGTAACTGTCTTTTGTAGCTGCTGGACTCCTGGCTCCTAGCTTCAGAACTCCCAAGTGAGAGGGATACGTTCTACAACCAGGAAACCAAAAGAGCCTTCACTCTGTAGCAGAACTGTCTCATGCAAAAGTTCATACATCGTCTTCTCCTGAAAGTCTTTCAGCTACTAAGATTGTGTCAGGATCAAGGTCAAAAGCAGAGTGGGACTCATGATCCTAGCCCAATACAAGCTATCCTGGACCCCAGAAAGAAGACAGTAGGATGCCATAAGATTAGGAGCCTATAGACCTCAAGCATAGAGTTGGTTTTGACATTTACTAGCTGTGTGACCTTGGGTAAATCATTTCACTTCTCTCAGCCTTATTTTCCTCATGCAGAATGATCATGATGGTTAAAGAAGGTTGCCCATTTGTAACCTGTAAATTTCTGTGTAAATTTAAGGCCTAATTACATCCTGAACCATCTTTAATTCTCTTATATCTGTGACGGGTTGGGCTAGTAAGGCAGGGGAGTAGGAGATTTAATACGACTCTGTTCCACCCTCCCAATTTCTTAGAACTGTCCCATTTAAGACATCACGACGCCCTGTCTTCTCTTCCTTTTCTTTTTTCCTCCTGACTTACTTAATCAGAGTTCCACTTTGTAGCTTTGTATGGGACTTTCATATCTGTCCTTCTCTATTGGTCTTTTACTTCTGATCACGACTATCAAATTCTAGAACTTTCCATCTCCTTCACAGTAACATCCCTCAAGAGCCTTGCCAATGAACACTCAGGGGTTACAGCCCCCATCCCTCCTCTCTACTGTGGCTGATTGTGGTCTATAAGGGTGTAGCTGACCTGTAGTCATTTTAGGGTCATCTAAGGCTGAGACAAATCTCCTAGGATTAGGAACCATTGTGATCAAGTGTCTGCACCTGGTGTGGCAGTTACCGTGCAGCGGATAAGAGATAAGACACATACTATGGCAACTCCTTTCTGACAACCTTTCAGTCGATTTCGAGGCTGGCTGCACAAAGGCGGAAGAACAGGCAAGAAGGCCCTTCTACCTCTAAGAGGTCCTCTTATTTCCTTCCTTCCTTTTTCTCTTTCCTTCTTAAGTATTGATTGAATGTTTCTCCCACTACCATTTTAGCCCAAGCTACTGACGTCGTTTGCCTGAACTGCTGTAAAAGTCTCCCTGCTTCTGCTCCGGCTCTACAATCCACTCCCCACCCAGCAGCCAGAGTGACTTTTTGAAAATGAAAATCAGATCCTGTCCTTCCGCTGCTCTATGCCCTCCAATGGCTGCCTACTGTAATTTGAATCAAAGCCGGAATCTTCACCCTGGCCTTCCAAGCCCTACCTAATTTGGCCCTTGCTTCTCTCTTTAACCTTTGCCCAGAATGTTCTGCACATTGCTGACTCCTTCTTGCCATTCAAGTCTCTGCTCAAAGTTCAAGTCCTCGGTGAGACCCCCTCTGGCCACCTCCGTACGCCCCTTACCTGGCCACTCTCTATCTCACCCTTTAAACTTTCTGCTTGGTTCTTGGTGCTGCCCGAAATTTCCTTATTTCTTTGTTTACTTATTTATGGTTTGTCCCTCCGCACTAGGAGTTCAGTTCCATGAGGAACTTATCTGTCTAGATCACTACTAGATCCTTAGCATTATCCTCTATAGGGCATTGGTGTTCTATAAATGTTTGTTGAACGAATGAATTTATAAAGAGCTTAATCATTTTTAAAAAGCACTTTCATGTATGTTGATTTCTCATGAAGCCTGTGAGGTCATGATTTTTACTCTCCTAGTCTCACGGATGCAGAAACTAAGCCTCAAGAGTTTATGAGCGATGTCCAATGCCACACAATCAGTAAGTAGAGGAAGGTGGCTCTGAACTTGGGCTCTCCAATTCTAAATACTGCTCTTTCCACCACCACGCCTTGCTTCTAGCCTGGTCGATGCTATCCCAGGTATAGTATGTGCCAAGGAAATGTTGACCTAGTCTTTGATAATCTTTATCGTCGGGCCTTGGAACGGTCCTGTGAGCTGTGGCAGGCTGTCTGCAATCCCCTGATTTGGGAGCACTCTCTATTCAGAGAGGGAAGTGAACCAGAGGAATCAGCCAATGGGGTAGGAGAAAGTACAATTGTATGGAGCGGGCAGTCAGGAGCCTGGGATTCTAGGCTCCACTTTGCTTCTTGCTTCATTTTCCTTTTCTGTGGGCCTCAATGCGTCCGGCTATAAAATGGGTAGATGGAACTTGTTGGCTTTAAGATCTCTTCTCGTTTGGATGTTGTGTCTCTGCAATGCCTTGACTTCATCTCTGTTTCCTTTGCAGTGCTTCCCGTTGCTGCAGGTGAAGAAGAATGCTGGTAAGTACGTGGTGTGAGGATCAGTCGTCTTCATGGAGCAGGTGGTCTGGTCTCTGGGCAGCAGAGCCAATGGCCGAGATGCAAAAGCTGGAGATGTCCTCTCTGTCTCCCTCCACTGGGCATTTCCTGGCCTTCGTGGGCCCTGCCTTTTGGCTCGAGTGCAGGGCCTCTTTAGTTCTCAGAGAGAAGTTTCGCTCTTGTCAGGGAGCCAAAGGAGGACTTCCTTCCAAAGCTATCAGCAAGTGGCAGCCACCCACAAGCTTCCTTGTTCTCTGATGCCTTCTTTCCACTGGGAAGTGTATTAGGGGCGGAAGATATGTCAGGAGAGGAAACAGGTAAGTGGAGGGTGGAGGAAGGACACCTGGCATTCGGGGTTCAGTGTCTGCGATATTCCAGCACTTGCCTTATCTAGAAGGCTTCCAAGAGGAGGTAGCCTTCAGACTTAGTTATGCATAGCTAGGGATATACGTAGCCCTGAAGTAAAAAATTCCCTCCTTTTGCTCTCTAACAAGTTTCTTTGAGCCTGGCTTTTTATCTGCCTTCTGCCTCTGGTATCCTATTTGGGTGTGGCCAAGTGGGTGGCAACTACCTTCGGTTGAGGAGGACACAGTTGTCTCAAGTGGGATGACAGGTTTGTGGAGGAGGAGAGAGAAGGATACAGCTGGGCTTTGCTGAGGTCACCGAGGCCGCCATCCTGGCTCCAGCCTGATCTCTGTCATTCCCACTGGCTTCAATTTTTCATCAGGATGAGCTCACGACTTGAATGAGCCTAGCTCGTAGGTGACAGTTAGGGCGGCGGACGGGGGGTCGCTGAAACAGGAACCAATTAACAAGTGAGTGGTATGCTAAGGGCCTGTGCAAGGCATCTTGGGAAGACATTGGAAGATACAAGCAGAGGCCTTGCTCAAGAGGATCTTCCAAAGGAGTTGGAGCTGGTTTGGGCAAGACTTACCAGGAGGCAGACAGGGGATCTGATGACCTCCCAAGGACTTTTCCACCTTAGGACCCAGAGTTCTTGGGTGGTGGCTGCTACAAAAGAAGAACAGACAGGGTGAGGTGTTTATTTGCATTGCCATGACAGCAAATGAGAGGGGACCTATTTTGAAGCAGGAACACTGCTTTGATCAGCATACAGCATACATCTGCTTCGCCACCCCGCACCCACTGTCTTCCCCCCATCACCATTCCAGGGCTTCTTGCTGAGCACAGTTCCTGCTTTGCAACTCAGACTTCTAGGGGCACAAGGTCTGTGCACTGCCCATACTGGGCGAAGGACAGACTTCTCCATTTCAGAGACACCAGCTGCAAAGACTAAAAAGAAACCCCTCAAGCCCCAAAATAGTGACCCCCTAGACGAATGCACTTGCAGCTGCCAAGTTGTCTCTTTAGAATGTCTGTGCCAGGCTGAGGCGCCAGCACTGAGCCCTGGGAGGGTGGGCACCAAGGGGCTGAGTGGTCTGTGGCTTCTAGAGGACAGAGGAGTATCTTTTAGGGGGTCGGGCCAGGCAGAGGAGGTTGCCACCTACAAAGCTGAGATGGGACTGGTCTTCCTGCTTCTTCTTTAGGTTAAAGTTTGAAAATGTCTATTTAAGGGCAAATATGAACACATTGCCTCAGGCTGATTCAAGGACAATCTGGCAGAGATCATGAGTTTATGCGGATGCAGCCAGGTATCAGCCAGGCACTGGGAATCAGAGCACCTGGATGTTAGCCCAAATATACCATTATAGATTCACTGTGCGAGCCCAGGCAAGAAATTTCCTCTCTCTGGACTAGTATCCAAACCTATCAAATGGAGCTTATTGGGCCGGGCGTGGTGGCTCACACCTGTAATCGTAGCACTCTGGAAGGCTGAGGTGGGAGGATTGCTTAAGGTCAGGAATTTGAGATCAGCCTGAACAAGAGCAAGATCCCATCTCTACCAAAAATAGAAAAACTAGCCAGGCATGGTGGCACACACCTGTAGTCCCAGCTACTCGGGAGGCTGAGGCAGGAGGATCACACGAGCCCAGGAGTTTGAGGTTGCGGTGAGCTATGATGATGCCATGGCACTCTAACCCAGGTGACCGAGTGAGACTCTGTCTCAAAAATAAATAAATATAATAAAATAAAAAATAAAATGGAGTTTATTGCATAGAACTCATATGGATCATAAGAGATAGTACATTAAAAATGTCAGAGTATCGAACAAATGTGATTGTTTCTGAGATTTAGCTCAGGGAGTGAGCAGAACTCTTGATTTGTTTTATTACTTATTTATTTGTGGAATCGGTAATGCCCTCACATGCTTCAAAAGTGAAGAGGTATAAAAATAAAAAGTCTCTTCTCACCCCAGTCCCTCAACTACCCGGCAATCCTCTTAGAGGTGACCCATGTTACAAGCTTCTTGTGCCCTTGGTGGGGCAGCGCCCATCCCCACTGCAGTCCTGGCTAGGGGAGCCAGGAGCTCTAGGTTCCAGTTTTGGCTTTGCCCTTTGCCAACTCTGTGATCTTGGGCCTGTCCATTCCCCTCTCTGGGCCTTAGTGTCCCCAGCTATCAAATGAACAGTTTGCACTAAATGACCCCTAAGGTATCTTGCCACTCTGAAATTCAATGGCTCCTTGACTTGCAAACTGCACCGCTGAGCCTATTAGCTCCCCTTCCCAGCAGGCGGCAGAGGTGAGGAGGCTGCTGACCTTGCCTCCCGTGGCCCTTGCACCAGATCCTCCCGGAGGCCACTCGCTCCCAGTGCACAAAGCTCCTTTTGTTGCCTGGAGCTGTTCAGGGCTCCTCTCCAGGCTCCTGCTGAAGTGGCTGAGGCGACCTGGGGGGTAATAGTTTGCCTGTAACAAGAGCCCCTGCTCGCAGCCCCACTGGCTCCAGTCTGGCTGCAGGCTTGGCCTCAGCATCAAACTCAGTCCATCAGCTGCCCCAGACCCCTCCCCCAGCTCGGAGGGGGCGGGGAGACCGATTTGAAAGGCAGAAAATAGAAACAAATACACTTACTGGAGATGCTACTTGGTGTCACCTCTCAGACCGGCAGTAGACTGAAATACTAAGCATGTGAAAACTGTCATCATCATCACAATGCTTCAGTCCACTTCCTTTGTTTTGAAAATGATCAAATCATTCTTGTAACTAATTCTTAACACTTCTGGTCATTTAACATTGGCTATTTTACAAAGAACATTTGCAGGGAATGACTTATCTAACTTTTGACAGATATTTTACCCAGCAACTGGGAATAGTATAAAGATCTACTTAGGGTGCATCTGGAATTTATTATCATTTGAGACAGGAAATCTTTAACCATAATCTATAGTGAATTCAGCCAAAGTAAAAACACTGGGCTGTGAGTTTGAGAGACCGAGGATCTAGTCCCACCTTTGCCATTAACTCCTTCTGTAACCTTGAGTTAGTTGCCTCCACCCCCTGGGCCTCAGTTTCCTTCTACACAAAATGAGCGAGTTGTCCAAGGTCCCCTGAACTTTGACTTTGTGTCGTCTCCTGCCTTCTGCCCCTACCAGAAATCAGGCTGAAAAGAGAGGGAGGTAGGGGTAGGGTCAGTGGAGAGGGCAATTTCAAGATGTTCTTTGGGATGGGAGGAGGGTTTCCAGGCCAGTGAAGGACTAGAACGGCTTCCTTTGGGGCCCAAGGGGCCGGGTTGGGAAGCCCAGATTCCTGGTTCCTGTTTTTAGGAGTGCAGGTCAGGCAAATGTCCCCATCACAGCCTCGCTGTCCGTTTTCACAGCCTGGGCCAGTGCAGGAGGTCAGGGGCTGGCGAGGGTACGGGGACTACAGGTGGAAAGATAAGTCCGAGAGGGACCTGGGAAGTGCTATCGGACGCTTCCACCAGAAGGGCCCGTGGATGATTCAAACTCAGCACTGAAGATCCTAATTCTTCATCATTCCTCTGGAAACCTCCTCCTTCCCCAGGATTCCCTTTCTTGGTGAAAGCAGCACCGTCTGTCCGGTCACTCTAGCAAGAATCATAAGAGTCACGTGCACTCCATTTTTCTCATTTGCTGCCGTTCGGTCAGCAAATCATGCACATGAGACCTCTTTGTAATGCTTCCTAAATCCACTCCTTCCTTGTCACCCAGTCTACCCTAGCCCTCCATCTAGGCCACTTCCTAACTGGTCTCCCTGCCACCGTGCTCTCCCCTCCAGTTCACTTTCCACACTGCAGCCCGTGTTCTCTCTTTAAAAGAAAAACGTAGGCATCCTCAAAAATCTTTGATTGTTTCCTGCCTGTGGTCAAAGTCCAGCTGCTTTGTTTTGGCATTCAAGGTCCTTCACAGCTGAGACAAACTGTCTTTCTTTCATCTCCCATCTCATTCCCACATTCTGAGCCCCGTGGGACAACTCGCTATTCCCAGGACATACAGCGAACCCTCATATTGGACTCTCCAGGGGATGTGTCTTTGCCAGTCCCCTTCCTGGCCCATCAGGCCACCCCCTGGCCTCCCTTGCCATCTTGTCCATATCTGTTATAATACATCACACTGTTTTGCATTGGCCTCTTTTCTTTCCTGTCTCTCCCACAGCCCATGAGCTCTCAGTGTACAACAGCTACATCTGATGACCCCTCTATTCCCAGAACTCACATAAACAATGAGTCTGCCAAGGATTGTCTTTTATTTTTGATGGCATAGCAAAAGAACTTCTGGTAATCATTGGTGACTTCTTCCTTTCAGCAGACTTTCTTCCCTATCATTTCAGTTCTTAACTAGCTATTACAGATCGACACAGAACCCCACTGGCTCCAGATGACAAAACATCTTAAGACAGGGTCTTGAGTCCTTTGTTTCCAGCCAATAGTGCAGATCAATGTGAAACATATTTCCACCGAACCCTTGAAACTTGGAGGTTGCCCTACATCCTGTCTCATGGCAGGAAGGACACTTAAGGACCATATTAACCAGTGCTTTTCAAACTGAGTGCTGAGGAGCCCCAGAGTCCCCAGAGATTCCTTGAGGGACCTGAGAGGAGGACAGAGTTGAGGGGTGTCTCATTCCCGCTTCATTCAACCAAATTTGTTTTACCTTTAGGGCCCCCCCACCAGCTGAACGATCAACTCACAATTGAGGTAGATTAATGAGAGAAAGACGTGTGTTTACCATGCATGCGGGGGGAATCACAGAGTGATTACCTGGTATTCCAGTGGGGTCCAGAAGTTGTTATGCCCTCCTTTTAGAGGGGAGGGGGAGATGAGGAATATAGGTAATTCTGTTTAGGGGTAATAAATGGTTTGAATGAATGGATGAGGGAAACAGACTGACATGTAAATGATTCTTTTTGCAAATTAAATTAACCCAAAAGACAGGTATTACATTTAAAATGATTTGGGCCCAGTCTGGTTGCATTCTTGATCTTCTTTCCTACAGTACAGTGAGATAAAAGGGAAGGGAAAAGAAGTCAATTGTTAGTCCCTTCCAAGGCCTATCGATCTCCAAGGGCCTTTAATTCAAAATATTCTTTATGGGCTGGGGAGATGTCTCACACCTGTAATCCGAACGCTGTGGGAGGCTGAGGCAGGAGGATCGCTTGAGCTCAGGAGTTTGAGGTTGCTGTGAGCTAGGCTGATGCCACTGCACTCTAGCCCAGGCGACATAGTGAAACTCTGTCTCAAAAAAAAAAAAATACTCTTTATACCAAGGAGTCATATTTTGGAGTAAAATTTCCTGAGCTCATTCAGATGTAATTTGGAAACTGGAGTTGGCCACATAAAAGTAAATGCTGGAGATCGCAGCTCAAGTCTAGTGTTCAGTTGCTAACCAGCTCCCTTTTATACCATTGCTGCTACGTGTCCACCTGGGCTCTGACCAGATTCTCCAGGTACGGTGAAGCCTCCTTTTTCATTCTATACTAAGTTGAAAGTTCTTTATATTGAGCTAGAATCTGCCTTACAACAACTTCCATCCAGTGGTCCCATTTTTACCCCTTAGAGTCTCATGGAAGTAGTGTGTCTCTTCTTCCCTGTGGCCAACCTGCTGGCATTTAGAATTTCCCAAAGTCTGAGCTGGAAGGGACCCTGGAACTCACACAGTCCAATGCTCTCATCGTAGTTGGGGAACCTAGAGAAAGTAAGGGATCTGCACAACAGCAGATAGCTAGTTGGTGGCAAAACTGAGGCTGGAACCAAGTCCCCACTCATCTGTAATGCCCTCCCCAGAATCTGTTCTTCCCCAGCTGCTAAAGTCATTTGTCACAGTCTGGATGCCTCTTCCCTACACTTATGTCCAGTTGGCAGTGACCAATGGCTGAGACAGTGAAGGCTCCATGGCTTCCAGGCTTTGGTCTGCCTGGGGCAGGGGCAGAAGCAAAGGCGAACGAAGTGGCTTCAGAAGCAGAGCTGTTTCCTCACCACAGCCCGAGTGTCACCCTGGTCCTCCTCTTCTTTCCATAGGACTAAATTCCATTCGAACAGCCCTCCCCTGCATGGCAGGGCAGCCAAGGGGCAGCTTTCAGAGGCCCCTTCTGACCTGTTTGCTAGAGGGTTCCTGCTGTGTGACCTTCCAAATCCCAAACCCAGAAACAGGAAGAGTTAGTTTGGTTTGCGTTTTGAGAAGAAAAATGAAAACAGAGGAAGTGGAGCTCCTGAGAACAGAGGCTTCCAACTCTGTGTCCATTTGTCCCTGGAGCAGGATATCTCAGGGATACACTCCATAGGGAAAGGGAACAGCCTCCCTTATTAAAAACAAAACACAAAGCCCTTCAAAGTTGGAAAGGGAAAAAGGCCAAAAGGAGACTCATGAGGAGAGGAGGGGCAGTTGTTTCGGAATCTCTGGCCTTTCCCGCCCCACCACCCGCCACTTGGAGCTGCCATACTTTGATCTCACTGCTGTTATCACCACATCTGGCCCTCAGAGAGGCCTTGCTCCCTTTAGCCTATGGCCCAAGAGAGAGTCCAAACCCCCTTTCTTATTTCCCTGACGATCACCAAAGTAGGCTGGCACTCAGAACCTTCCTCTAAAACCAAGAAAAAACAGACATCAAATAATTACAGAACACACAAACACTGGATCAACATTCAGGTTTTCCAAAGTACATGCTTCTTATTTGAGGAAGCCTAGCCAAAGTAGGGAAGCGCTTTGCCCATCCCCAAATGTCTCCCAGGATAACTACTTTCTCGCCCCTAATGAGCTGCGGTAAGTTTGCCTGGCTTTCTCCCCTCTCAGCTCCCTGTCACTCGGAGGTGGGTGCCATCTTGTTTCCCTACCACTGTCGCTAACAGGGCCGATGCAAAAGGTCCTTTTCGGTTCTGGCTTCTGGGCTGAGGACCATGGCTAGTTCACAGATAGTTGCCAGGGTAAGAGTGTGGCGCATTCTGGGGTACCAAAGAAATGTGGTCCTGCAAGGACATCAGCTCTGCCCACCTCCGGAGCTTCTACAGGCCCACATGTACACACACACAGCCACTTTACCAAAATTTTAGTTTCATGGTATAGCAAGGACTTGACCAAGCCGAAATATACCACTGTCTGCCCTGGGACCGGAGGTAAACAGAACTTCCTCCCGGACAATACTTCCAAGAGCATCTGCTTAGAATGGCTATTTTACCAAAAAGATGTGGGGGCAAAACATCAGTTTTAAATTTTAAAACAGGCAAAGAGTTGTTGTGGAACAGCATGCAAAATCCATATGAATGTGTAAGATAAAAGTGGAGACTTCACAAAAATTTCCCACTTGTGGCTGGCTGCCTGGCATCCTCCGGCTCACAGGGGCTACGCGGGGCACAGTGAGCTGTGTTCAGCCCTTTGGAGATACTTTGCCGCGAAAGTCTGAGGAGCGCTGACTAAGATGGTGAGCTCCTTCAGGGTAGAAACTGTCTTATTTCTGTCTGTGTCCTCACATCTCGTACAGAGCCAGCCACAGAGAGAGTGCCTGGGAGCTATTCGTTCTGTCCATGTGTCCATCCACTTCTGATTTTGGCACTTCTTAGCTGTGTCATCACCCCTCTGAGCCTCAGTTTCTCAGTTTTAAAATGGGGATCCAAATACCCAGCTCCTGGGTTGTTGCGGGTCTGCAGCGTGATAACGGGAGTGAGAGCACTCCGCAAGCTCCCAGGCAATACACTTACTACCGTAACTAAATGATTATTAAATTACCACCAGGACTAGCCCGGGCAGTAGGGTGGGGGGAGGAGGAGGTGTTTCTTCAGTCCAGGGTGGCAGCGTGCAGGCCAGAGGGGAACTCGGGGTGGAGTGATGGAAGGGTCGGATGCGCCTCATGCACCTCAGGTCTCCAAGGACCAGATGTGCTCGCCTTCTCATGTCTGCCAATGAGCCCCTTTGAGGCCCGGTTTGCAGCAAGGGGCATTCATCACTGGGGCTGAAGTACAGCCAGGCATGATGCGTTGACTTGGCTGCTCACAGACTCTGGGGCCTTGAATATGTCCCTTCTCCTCTCTGGGCCCCAATTTCCCCATCATTAAAATGAAAGGATTGGATCAGGTGATCTCTAAGGCCCTTCGAGCTCCTACACGCTGTGTTTATGTGACCCTTAATAGGAAAGGGGTTTGGCCTTGATTTTCCAAAGATGTGAAGGATGTGATTTGCCAAAAATGTGATCGATCTTAGTGATAGTTTGACACCGAATCCTGAATCCTGGTGAAAAAGTGAAAAGCAGTTGCAGGGTTGAGGCGGGTGCACGTGGCTGAGGCCCCCTTCTGTTTGTAAGTGTGCTGGAGTCCCTGTGGAGTCCCTATGGCTGCTTCCGTGTCCCTGTCTGGCTGAACTGGCACAGCTGGACATCTCCAGAGCAAGCTGAGATCGCAGTCCAGGTAAGGGGCGTGTGGATACAGCAGATGTTTCCCAAGCCCCGGGCTCTGACCCAGGTATCTAACAATATAAAATGAGGAAAGGAAAGAAAACAGGAAATCCTACCCACTATATGCACCTAATTGTTCCTTCTAGGCAGGCCCGTTGTCTCAGAAGTCAGCAACAGCTGCTGAGTTGAATGGCTGACTTCAGTAGTTTCTGAGATTCTTGGATTCCCCCCACCCCATCTCCGTCTGCGTAGACCTTTGCCATTCTTCAAAGCTCAGCTCATATATTGTCGCCTCCCTCTCTCGCATCCCCAGCATATTGCGTGTCTGTCTTATAGCATGGATCATGTTCTGCCTTGTGTTTCAGCTGTTTCCTTTCACATATGGATTAAAAATAAAATACATGTTCTGGTAAAAATTCCAACCTGTATATCTGGATATAAATGGAGAGCCAAAGTCCCACAACCGCTCACTCCCACTTTCCAGAGTTAGCCATTGTTGAGAGTGTTTTTTTTTTTTTTTTTTTGGTAGCTTTCCAGAAATCTTCTCTAGTCAAAGCTATTGAAAATGCAAGAGCATGATGTTTTGAACAGAGCACTGGCTCTGGAGTCTAAACACTTGGATTTGAGTCTCAGCTCTCCACTTGCTGGTCAGATGTGCTTGGGTGAATTCTGTCTCCTCTTTGACCTTCAGTCCTCTGCTCTGTAAATGGGATAATAGTTCTGCTATCTCACAGAGTTGGCATAAGAGCCCACTGAGACAAAAGAGATGAAAGCACCTTGGAGACTGAGGGGGCGCCCAGTGTTTCTCCATGCTTCCCTCTGTGGCTTGACTGTAAGCACCTCTGAAACAGGTCCCCATTGCCTCTAGTTGTGTTTGTTGCTTAACAGGCAGGTGCTGATGTCGAGGGTGTGCAGCCGCATCCCCAGGCGGTGCTGTACCTGGAGGTGCTGGTGCTCTGCTCCTGCCCTGGTCTGGGCACCCAACTCCTTGACCTTTCTTTGAAGCCAAAGCCAGCCGAGAGGACCATTTTTCTAAAATTACTTGGCTGGCGAAACACTGTTATTCCATCAAGCGGGCACTGTCCCAGCCTCATTGCCCCAGTGTGCTTTTGATACTTTGAAAAACTCTGCAGCTCTCGTTCCTACCCTCTACCGCCCTCGGCTCCTAGTTCCTCAGATTCTGGCCCCAACTAGTGCTTTCAAAGTTCCCCCCCAAAATAATAATAATGATAATGCACACATATATAAAGGAAGTAGAAGGAATTGGCCAAGAAGATTCAATTTTCTAAATGGATCAGGTGTAAAACTGTTGAAATCAGAGCCAGAAAGCTCCTCAGATATTACTTAGTGCAACCTCCATCACTCCCCTTCAACCTTTAACAAACAGGGAAACTGAGACCCAGAAAAGGGAAGGCACTTGCCCATGAAGTTAGTGGCTGTGGCAGCCTGTCAAGGGGAGAAGGCGGAAAGCTCTGCAGTTTACCTGCTGAGGGGTTAAAGTGGAGGGAACTAGCCTGGGGAAGGTGGGTGGGGCTGGGGAAGAGACGAACAGGGCCAGAGAAGGGAGGATCAATGAGGAGGGACTAGCTGCAAAATTCCCCTGGAAAGTGGAAACGGAAGAAATACGAGGGTTGCGCTTTAGTGAGCTATTATGAGTCTTGCTGAGCAAGGAGAGGGAGGAGAGAGGAAGAGAAAATAGAGGGGCCAGAGAAGGAGTTAAAAGGGAACAAGGAAGGCCAAACCGGGCGAACAGTGGGCACTGACGGTGACAGCAAATCAGCAGAGTACTGTGCCACGTGGCGCATCCAGCCACCTTCTAAGTTCCCACCAGATCTGCTGCCTAATTTCTTCTAGGCTCTGAGCACACGAGCCAGTCCTTATCTTCTTAGCCAACTCAGCACTTTCCCACTGCCCACTGTTTGGAGAAGTGGCCCAGCGGATCTGGCATACCAACGCGAGGGCGCGGTGCGGCCTGGCCGGCTGCCAGAGCAGGCCCTGGGGCGCCCACTCTATGGCCTTGATCTGATTTTAGTCACAGTCGCATTGTGAGGTGAACTCAGCCCATTTTACAGATGATGGGTAAAATAATTTACCAATGAAAACAACAAGAAGAATAAAACTAAATATATATTGAGAAGCAGTACATGTGCTGATAAAGAATGAGGGCCATGGAGCCAAACTGTCTATACTCAAATCCCACTTATACCCGTCATTAGCGGTGTGATCTTGGACAAGTTGCCAAACTTCTCCATGCCTCTCAATGTCTTGATCTGTAGAATGAGGATGATAGTGCCTTCCTGAGAAGGTTTGGAAGGATCAAATGAGTTAATTTAAGACACATAGTTAGTGCTCTATAAATGGTAGCTATTATTGCCATCATCATTAGTATGTACTGGGTGCTGTTTTAAGTGTTTTACTTATATTATGTCATGTAGTGATCACTCAGAGGTAACTGACACTCAGGTGCAAGAAGAACACATCTGGTCCATGGCTTACGAAACTTCTCCCCACCCCTCAATTGAATCCTGTGGGAAATCCCAATATATAAAATAGTTAAAAACTGCATGACTCTGATTGAAGCAAGGTGGGGTAGGGGACGGGGCCTGGAGCCTCCTGGCTGAGCCTTCCCTTGTTCTCCCCGCCCCCAACATCCCCATGATAGGCTTTGAGGCTCCTCCT
Source organism: Avahi laniger (assembly GCA_963575035.1). Classification (NCBI taxonomy): domain Eukaryota; kingdom Metazoa; phylum Chordata; class Mammalia; order Primates; family Indriidae; genus Avahi; species Avahi laniger. Next base: position 8,278 of record CAUYSK010027224.1, on the reverse strand, counting down.
CTAGCCGCTGATCTAGTCCATCTAACGTTCTCACGTTCAGATGATATCGTAACCCTGAGAGGCAAGTAACATGCCCAAGTTTACTCAGCAAGTCAAAGGCAGAGTGGAGTATGGGTGTGGTGCCACCAGCATGGAGGACAATAACTTGGTCAAAAGGAACAGCCTCCTTGGTTAAACTAGAACACAGAACATCCCAGGCTTGCGTGGAGAAGAGCTAGGAAAGGAGGGTGAGCAAGGGAAAAGGGGGTCCCTGAATGTGAACTGCCCCACTGGACACTCATATCTTGCTGGGGCCACCCCGCACTTCAAGACAACAAGAAATGGTCCTATCTGCATGGGGTCTCCCACTGCACAGCGTTTGGGGTTCTGTCGTGATAATGAATGTAGTCCCCTCTCCCTTAAGTGTCCAGTCTGTGAGATGCAGCTGACCTGGGGCTAAATCCTGTCATCCAGGCCTTCTGATTGGGCTCCTGGGCTGAGCTGGCATTGTCACAAGGCCCCTTCTCCTCCAGGACTCCAGGATGGCGGCCTGACCTGCTGCCCTTTTCACAGCTCAGGTGTGTGCGCACGTGCCCCGTCTGCTCTAGGCGTGCCGCTGCCAGTGCTGCTTCCCTAAGAACCTGCGTGTCGCCAACTTTTGTTTCCAGGACTTCAGCATGGGTCACCTGGGGACACTGCACTGTGCAGAAATTATAGGAGAAATTCCCCTAGAGGACTTTTGGACTTCTCTGGAATCCCTTCTTCTGACCTGGTCTCTTGAGGCGCTCAGGCTTGTGTGAGCCCGGGAAGACTGACTCTGTGGGGCCAGGCAAGGCAGGGCAAAGGATGATGTCACTGCACCCCAGCCTGGGCGACAGGTGAGACTCTGTCTCAAACAACAACACAGTGAGGAAACTGAGACTCAGAGAAATGATATGACATGTCATCTAGTAAGTGTTGAAGCTGGTGTTCAAGTCCAACCTTGAGAATTGCAGTTCTCAGGGGCCCCTTCTCTGGAGCTGATAAAATCTGTATGCATGTACTGCTCTGCCATCCAGCAACCCTTCCAACACTTGGCTGCAAAAGCCTAGAAATTATCCTTCCCATTTTATCAAAGCCCAGAAAACTCTAATGATTGGGCTGTGTCATTCTTAGCAAGGTAGAGACAGGTGAAAGAGTGACACTTAGGGATTTCTTCTTCTTTCTTTCTTTCTTTTTTTTGAGACAGTTTCACTCTGTTGCCCAGCTAGAGTGCCGTGGCGTCAGCCTAGCTCACAGCAACCTCAAACTCCTGGGCTCAAGCGATCCTCCTGCCTCAGCCACCAGAGTAGCTGGGACTACAGGCGTGAGCCACCATGCCTGGCAGATTTTTTCTATTTATATTTAGTAGAGATGGGGTCTTACTCTTGCTCAGGCTGGTCTCGAACTCCTGAGCTCAAGCGATCCTCCTGCCTGGGCCTCCCAGAGTGCTAGGATTACAGGCGTGAGCCACCGCGCTGGCCAATGTGATTTGGGGCTTTCAGTGGGAAAGCTGCAGCACACTGCTGGAAGCAGCACTCCTGTCTGTGTCTGGCCACTGCACACTTACAAAGTACTCTCAGATCCATTATCCTGAGGTTTACAGGGCAGAAAAAAACATTTCCGTTTTCTAGGTGAAGAAACTGAGGTTCAGTACCTTGCCAGAGGTTACACAGCTACTGAATTGGCAGAATCAGGACTTGAGATCAGGGTTGTGAGCGAACTCCCCTTTACTTTTCCAGCAAACCCCAAGTTCCCGAGGTGACATCTAAGCCCTTAGCTCTTTTCCATATGAACCTCTGAATTGCAGAGGCAGGCTTGGGGCATTTGAGGGGCAAACAGAGCAGCCAGTGAGCTCAGTTCTCCAGTGCAGATCCCGGGCTTTCGGGGCTAACTAGATGGCTCATCCGCTCAAAGGCTTTGTGGTCAGGTTGCCAGGTTTGGCCCAGCCATATGAATGGCAGGAATGGCGGCGGGGGTTCTCTCTCTTCCCCTGTTGCCACCTGTGGTTGCATTTCATGCTTGGTCACTGAGTCATTTTTATGCTTCTTCACCCCAGTGACACTGGCGTAAGAAAACCTCAAATCTCTCAGTCACCATTTGATTTGGTCAAGGCTGCTTATGGGCTTTCCACTCACCCACCCACATGCTCACTCTTCATTCAATCCTTTAATATAGTGGTCTGCAATCTTTTTGGCACCAGGGACTGTTTTCATGGAAGACAATTTTTCCATGGATGGCGGGGGGGATGGTTTTGGGTTGATTTGAGGGCATTACATTTATTGTGCACTTTATTATTATTACATTGTAATATATAATGAAATAATTATACAACTCACCATAGGTTGGGGACCTCTGTTTTAACAAATATTCTCTAGGTACTACCTCTGTGCCAAACCCCTTCCTGAGCAATGGGTATAAGATACAGTCTCTGCCCTCAGGGAATTCAAACTCTTGTTGGGCAGGAAGATACATAGATAACTAAACTGCTATAGAATGATTGCTGGTGTAGCTGAGCTGTGAACTCACCCAGAAAAGAAATGGCCCATGCTAGTCCTAGGGGGTACTGCGCTAAAAGGATACATAGGACTTTGCCAAGTGCAGGAGATAGGCAAATAATTTAACCTCTTTGGGCTTCAGTTTCCTCATCTGTAAAATAAGATAATCGTACCTACAAGGTTTCTGTAAGGAGTTTATGAGTTAAAATGTGCAAAGAGCTTAGAATAGTGCCAGGCATATTGAAAGCCTATCAGTGTTTGAGAAATAAGTAAAGGAAATAAGGATGAGCATATCTGAGAGAGAGAAGAGCAAATGTGACACATTTGGAGGGTTAACAAAGTGTAGTCTGTTCCAAGAACGCCAGCTGCGTCTACTGGGGAAGCTTGTGCAGCATTTTGAACGCCAATGTTGGAAATGTGGTCTTTTCCCTGTAGGTGATGAGCTGCCATTTCTGAAGCTAGATCTTTGCCATGAAGGGAGGCACACGACTCCCGTGTGAAACGCTGGTGCTGTATCCAGCAGTTCAACCGGTGCTAGGCCCAAGGGACTCTCACCAGCCAGGAAACAGTCAGTTGCCAAACCTGCGTGGTAGGCCAACCCTGTGCATGACCCAGCCCCGGGCTTATCATCCACATGGGGCAGGATGGAGTGCAGAGAGAGACTCCATACCTCTGCCCTCAAAGAGATGCTCATCGAATAGGAGTAAAGGCTGCTTCTGTCAGGAATCCAATCAATCCTCCTGGTGGGAAGTGGTGGAGGTAAATAGGTAAGGGAAGCTCTCCTGTGGCCTGAGAAAGGCAGCCTGTACAGTGGTCACTAGCCAAGGCCGACAGTCCAAATTGAGTGACCTTGGGAAAATCCCTTGACCTCACTGTGCTGCGGTTTTTCCATAGTGGGGAAAATGCTAATAATTCGATCTCCCTAGAGTTGTTGTGATTATTATGATGACTAAATCGCGCAGAAAATGCTTAGAATATTTGCTCACAAGACAAGTGCTCCATAAATTTAGCTAGTCTCAGTGACTAAGGACCTGCCATGCAGCCAGGTGTCTGGTACCCCTGGGGTGCAAGGAGGTGGCCTGGAAGCTTATGAAGCCACAATACCGATGTGGCGTCTTCCTGGAGTGTCAACTTTCCTCCAAGACTTAAAGAATAAAGATACCAATTTTAATATGAAAACACCAGAGACCTACACCAGAGTTAACTGGAAAATTCAAGTGAATGTTTAAGATAAGAGCTGAGACTTCAAAGACATTCCCTGCTTAGAGCCAAAGCCTCAGGTTACATCATCAGCACCCCCCCCCATAGCTCTCTGCGGTGAGGATGAGCTGCGTGACTGATTGCATAGGCGAAAATTGAAAATCGAGGCACAGGCATATTTGAAACCTGGACTGAGGGGGGGAGGGGGGGCAAGGGCAACACACGTAACCTAAACATCTGTACCCTCATATTATGCTGAAATAAAAAAAAAAAAAGAAAATCGAGGCACAAGCTCTCAATCCTGCTATTGCCATTCAGCTGTTTGAATTCAGCAAGTGACATTACCTTTGTGGTCTCTGGGTTTCTCCATCTGTACAATGCGATGGGGAAGGGGGAGGAAGGTGATAATAGTATACCTACTTTAGAGGGCTGTAGTAAGAACTAAATAAGTCAACACCTGAAAAGCGCTTAGAACAGCGCTGGGCATATAGCGAGTGGTCAATACACATCTGCTCTTATGAAATCCGTGCTTCCGTCTCCTCCCACGGCGACGTCGGCACCTAGGTGTCCTATTGTTCATTTTATGGGAGAGGAACTTGAAGCAATAAGGGGTTCCATAAGCTGCCCCCTCTCTGCTACCAGTGAGCATTCCTGCAGTGGGGAGGAGGTGGGAATAAATGACCTCAAAGGTTCTTCCCAGCACCAAGGGTCTGTGGTTCAAGTTAATCTTTGGAGCCCTTTAGTATCACAGCTCTGGCTGCGGCTGAAGCAGGGGAACTCAGGAAATAGGGGAGGGACTAGCCAGGGAGGGAGATGCCTTAGAAGGGTAGGAAATGGCTGCTGTCGCCCTTCCTTCTAGGCTGCTGCTGACGCTGCCGCCACCGCCGCTGCCGCCGCCAGGGCTGTGTCCTAGGCTCCTGCCCAACCACAGAGCAGAAGGGAAACTCCTCTGCGGGGAGGAAGCTGGCTGGGGCCTCCTTTTCCTCAGGGGGGACTTGCCCCTGTGGCAGGGGCAGTGCAGGGCCTGCTGAAAACTCAGCACTCAAAGGGTTGGCAGCACCAACTGGGCACAGAGAGAGGAACATCCCAATGGCCGTTTGTCCTGGCTGGGCTAGTCCAGAATGGGGATTGCTGATAGGCCGAAGGGTGCTGGGAGAGAGAAATGGGCTTCCCACTGACTTTTATGATCATTTGGGGAAAAAGTGAAAATAATTCTGTGAAATAGAATGGCCTAGTGAAAGAGTCAGATCTGTCTTGTTTATGAAGGGGGCTCACTGTGTGATCTTGGAAATGTTTTGTCAGGAAATATTTTGTCAATACCTACTGTGTGCCAGCACTGCCCTGGGGAAAAGGCAAATGGCAGGGAGATCAACATATTAACCTCTAATTTTCTTCTAACTCTGGCTCTGAGTCTGTGAAGAGTGGGTGCCTATATCACGCAAATAAGCACCCATCAAGTGCAAACTCCTCTTCCTTCTCCTAGCCTATCCCTCACAAATGGGGTTGCTTAGCCCTAGACTGCGGGCACCAGTTGTGGAGACTGCACAGGGGAAGGGCTGCGACCTTCACCCCTGTACTCCTCATGCTCTACAAAGCGTCTTCGTTGTTCCCCTTGTGTCCCAGGATTATCATCCTCATTGTACAGATGAGGAAACTGAGGCTCAGAGAGAAGAAAGCACCCAGGTTATGCCACAGTTAGTGCAGAGCTACTGTTCAAATCTTGGCCCATTTACTGGCTACTAACAGAAGTGGACTGGAAATGACCCTATCTGAGAGCTGGCGGCAACTTTAGGCTTTCCCTCCGCTGTAAACAAGTTTACCCCGAGCCCCCACCATCCCCAAATCAGGTAATGCAAGTTTGCTTGCTGCCAGCCGGGGTTAGAGGGAACAGAAAGGGTTATGTACCTTAGAGGCCTGGGTCCAGGGCTTTTTCGTGGTAGATCCTCCGTGCTGAACTCGTTGGGACTGACAGCTAATCTTCCTTTACAGAGCTTATACTTTGTGCCAGGCACCATGCCCAGCCCTTCAGATCCTTACACCAGTCCTGCAACATAGAAATAACTGCCCCAGTTTAGATGATGGTCGCGTCATTTGCATTGTTGAGCCTCAGTTTTCCCTCTGTAACATTAAGGAAGTCTATAAGGACTGTTTTCACTCCAGGTGATTCTTGGTACCAGGAGGATTTCAAGGTATCATTGGTGGAACCCAGGCTTGGGGTGTGAAAAGCAGTGGGGTGGAGAAGGCTAAGCAGTGAGTCAGTCTGCCAAGATAGCAGGAGCCACTGCTCCCCTCTCCGTCTGGCTGTTGCGCAGTGTCTTCCTCCATGTGACACGATTAGTGAGATTTGGGGGCAGACAGGAGGTCAAAGTGCTGTCCTGGTAACTAGGAAGACCCCCCCAGTCACGCACTGGGTCCCAGAACAGGAAGGAGAGGGATCAGTGGTGAGACACCTGTCAAATAGGGGGCCCAGATGGAAAAGGCGAGAGGGTGACTCCAACTCAGCAGACAGAGAGCCCAATGGTGATGGGGAGGCAGAGTGGCAAGTAGATAACTTGAGGCTAGTGTAGCTAGAGAAGGGGGAGACCCTGTCCAACGTGGGGGGCGTGGAACTTTCTAGTCGATCCTGAAGGGGCGGAGCAACCACAGCGGGCGTCCGTTCAGCCCCTCCCTCCCTCCCCGCTGTTCTGGCCAGTCGGCTCAGTCGGGGCGCAACTACCCCAGGCGCCAGCGCTCCGGCTACCTAGCTCTCCCGCGGGCCCCGGAGTCGCCCGACGCGGCGCGGTGCCCACGGACACATGGCCGAGGCGCGGGGTTGGGGTCCAGCCTTGCAGCTCCTGAAGCCCCGGACGTGGACGCCGTGGGGTGTGAAGGGCACCCGGTGGGACTCGCCGCTCTGGAAACCAGGTGAACAGAGAGCCGGGCAGATCCAGGCGGGGAGGCCGGGGCTGGGCTGCACTTCTCCGGAGCCTCCCGCGCCTGCCCTTGCCGCGCCGGCTCATCGAAGCTCGCCGTCCCCTCGCCTCGGTCTTTGGTTCCAGTCCCGTTTTGACCTATTAGTCTTAAGTCCTTTCGTCTAAAACCCTAGCCCTGGCTGGCAGTCCCCATCCTTTCAGACCTTCCAGCCCGCATGCCTGCTTGCTTCTAATTCTTAGCCAGCTCTTTCCCTGCCCATCCTTTTCTCCCAGATGTCTATCCGGCTTCGTCCCCACCCGCCTCTGCCTTCATCCTCCTCTCCGAAAGAACGAACTTTGCTCTCTAACGCACTGGAGGCTTCTAGTAATTACGCAGTATGCCCTTACCCCCATTCCTGCAGCACGTTATTTGTCTCTGCCGCCGTCTTCTGCGTGGCTTCCTGACCCACTGTAAGTCTGATCCTCAGCCTGCATTTTCCCTTCCTCATGCCATCGTCGGTCCTTTCATCCCTTTTCTTGGTGTCCTTGGGTCTTATCACCTACGTGGTAGTTTTTTACACCCTCCTATCTCTCCAAGGGCCCCGGTACCTTCCCATTCTGTACCACAGTTCCAGGACACAGCCCAGTGACCCTGGCAGCACCTTTGTGCTCAGCTAGCTCACGTTGCCTGAGAGCTCCCTCCCAAGGCTTCTTTGGATTCTAAGGGATCTCCCAAAGTGTTTGGCACCTATTTGTTTGTTTTGTTTTGTTGTTTTTTTCAGACAGAGTCTCTGTCTGTTCCCGCGGCTAGAGTACCATGGCATCGGCCTAGCTCACAGCAACCTCAAACTCCTGGGCTCAAGTGATCCTCCTGCCTCAGCCTCCCAAGTAGCTGGGACTACAGGCATGCGCCACCATGCCGGCTAATTTTTTCTATATATTTTTAGTTGCCCAGCTAATTTCTTTCTATTTTTATTTTTTATTTATTTTTTTTTTAGGAGAGACAGGGTCTCGCTCTTGCTGTTCGCTCCTGACCTCGAACAGTCCTCTGGCCTTGGCCTCCCACGACACTTTGTTTTTTTTTTTTTTTTTTGAGACAAAGTCTCACTCTGTTGCCGGGGCTAGAGTGAGTGCCGTGGCGTCAGCCTAGCTCACAGCAACCTCAGACTCCTGGCCTCAAGTGATCCTTCTGCCTCAACCTCCCGAGTAGCTGGGACTACAGGCATGAGCCACCATGCCCTGCTAATTTTTTCTATGTATTTTTAGTTGTCCAATTAATTTCTTTCCAATTTTAGTAGAGACGGAGTCTCGCTCTTGCTCAGGCTGGTTTCGAACTCCTGAGCTCAAACAATCCGCCCGCCTCGGCCTCCCAGAGAGCTAGGATTACAGGCTTGAGCCACCGCGCCTGGCCGGCACTTTGTTTTTTTAAACACTGAAAAACTGTCTATGTTTTAGGGCACTTAAAAAAATTTCCAGGCTTTACCCATTACTTTCCCCCAGTAATTCTCTCTTGATTCCACTCAAAAGTCAGGGAGGAAATAGCAAAGCGGATTGGGTTTCTCGCCATAGATTTGTCATGGAACTCGAACACGCTGAAACACAGGGCCCGCAGAGATCCTCAGATCGGACTCTGATTGTACATATGGGGACACCGAGGCTCAGAGAGGGGAAGACTCTCAGCCAGGTCACACA
>CAUYSK010027223.1:0-27184 GCA_963575035.1 Avahi laniger | reverse complement strand
GTAAATCCTCTGAAAGTGAACATCAGTGCTATCGATGTTCACTGTTATATTTCCAAGTCTTAGTGGCTGAAGCACGGTAAATGATCAATAAAGACATGCTTAATGAATGAATACAGCAGTAGCCATATCCTCCCTCAGAAGTTGAAGCATCTTTCCCACCAATCAGAGAAGGGAAAGAAGAGACTTGGAAGTGACCTTTACCAACAACTCGAAGAGCTTTCCAAGTTTGGTTTTTCCATTGTTTGATTCAGGTATCACAAGAACACAGGCATGACGCAGACTTTCTAATACACATGCTTTCCCAACTTCTAGAAAGTCATTTATCTTCACTTTGTACCTCACATCACAGACCATGTAAGAAGCATACCATTAGGGAAAGAAATATAAAATAAAACAGAGAAAAAGTTCTCAACCATTATCCACCCAGTCATGAAATGCTTTATGGCTCCCAATGAGTATCAAAAAGCCAAGACTGGTCCTTTGAGCACGTGGTAGTGGGATACAGGACTGATAGAAAAAAGATGAAAGAGAAGTGACTATTAATTACAATTTGCTATATTTCAAAATCATGACTCTTAATAAAGAGTCTAAAAACTATAATATGGTAAGCACACAAACAACCAATAACTCAGTTTCTGTAGTAAGAACTGCCCAACTTCTAACTCGATTCAGTATTTATTATCTGTATGACTTTGGATAAGCTACTCACCACTCCAAGGCTTAGTTTCCTCAACTTAGCCCATTTTGAGAATTAAACGCAATAAGGAATTTTAACCTTCAGATAGTATCTAATACATAATAAATATTAAAAAAAAATACCTATTAAATTATTATTCCCTAGAAGTTTCAACTTTTCTGAACATCTTTAACAGTCCCAGCGATTGCCATCCACATCCCCCCGAGCTATAATTAACTCGATTCCTGTTATCTCTTTTCTCCAACTACCTTGGGAAGCCTTTTTGCAGTACAGTAGAATACTGAACACTTCTCATCTCTAAAATGTTCATTAGATATCATCCATGAAAGTTATGTACTTGCTTAGCAATCTCTCCAGAATGCTCATATGTTATTCCAGATACACACACCCTCAGGAGGTTTCCTGGAACTTAGCTTAAACAACCAAATGGACCTCAAATCTATATTTTCATCTTCACCACTCACCATGTGGTATGACCTGACATTAATACACTGATATGATTAGCATTTTTCTCTTTTCATAATTTTTTCTTTGCATTGCATAGGAATTGATATATAGCTTAAACACAGTAACGCTGATAGTTATATATTAAAAGGTTTAAAAATCTAATATTGTAGGCTCTTTCCTCTGACTCTATTCTTTCATTTATTTTAAATACATATATGCCACATACCAATCATGTATTATAAACCAACAGGGAGTACTAGAAAATTAAACATATTGACCTAAATTCTCCCGTATTTAAAAAGGTATAGGAGTTCATCTTTAAACAATGATATGACACAAATAATATCAATAAAAATCACATATTTTTCTATGTCCCAAAAGAATCATTTTAGCTGAAATTACCACACTTTTTATTTGTATTTTGCAACCAATCTTCATAGTTAAAAAATGTAAATATGAGAAAAATTAACTGCTTAGAGGTATTAGTAAATTGTAAATTACATAAGAAACCACTATAGTTGTACAGTTCACAATAAATCCTCCTGGACATGGGAAGTGTTCCATAATATTATTTAGAGATCAATTTTCCCAAAAATGTTCTATAATCAACTAAAATATATTGCCATTAATAATACTATGTTTACTTAATATATTTCTCTACACATACACACAAATAATACAAATAAAATAAATGTAAGCATCTCAAGGCTCAAGATTTAGATGGGCATTATTGAAAAAAATGAGTATTTCATGTTTGAACAATGAATAACATCGAATTGAGAATAACATGGACAAAGACAATATAAACCAATAACCTGGGGTCTTAGGAATTTTACAGTTAATTTCATCAAACCAAGCACCTAATAAGCCTATTGGTACTACCTTTTCAGAAAACAGAAACCTAGGCCAGGTGTGGTAATTTATGCTTATAATCCTAGCACTCTGGAAGGCCGAGGCAGGGATTGCTTGAGGCCAGGAATTTGAGACCAGCCTGTGCAACACAGCAAGCCATGTCTCTACAAAAAAATTTAAAAATTAACTGGGTGTAGTGGCCCACACCTGTAGTCCCAGCTACTCGGAAGGCTGAGGCAGGAAGATCACTTGAGCCCAGAAATCGGAGGTTGCATGAGCTAAGATGATGCCACTGCACTCTAACCCAGGCAACATAGCAAGATTTCGTCTAAAAAAAAAAAAAGAAGAAAAGAAAATAGAAAGCTAATGAACAAATGTAAATGTGCTCTCTTACAATTCTATGAAAATACTAGCTTAAAAAATCAATTGCATAATAAAATTCATAATTGGAAAGGTTAAGAGAAAAATACATCATGAAATACTCTGAAGTGGAAAATGGAAAAAATGTGCCCTCAATTAAAATCAATTGTATTCACATCCCACTATTGACTGTTTATAATTTTAATACTGCCTTATTTAGGGATTATAAGAAATACGGTTGGCCCTGAACAAGGGTTTGAACTGTGCAGGTCCATTTTTATGCAAATTTTTAAAAATAAATATATTGGAAAATTTTTTGGATATTTGTAACAATTTGAAAAAACTATGGAAAAACTACATAGACTAGAAATAAAAAATTAGAAAAAGTTATGTATATCATGAATGCATAAAATATATGTAGATACCAGTCTATTTTATCATTTACTACCATCACTTACTACCATAAAATACATATAAATATAGTATAAAAATTAAAAATTTATCAAAACTTATGCACATACTTACAGATCATATGTGGCACCATTTGCAGCAGAGAGAAAATTAAGCAAATGCAAAAATGTGGTATTAAATCATAACTGCATAGATTTAACTGCAGTACATACTGCACTATTATAATAATCTCATAGCCACCTCCTGTTGCTATTGCAGGGAGCTCAAGTGTTGCAAATATTCACTTAAACTGCCTTGTGATGCTAATCATAGCCGCTTGAGCAGTTCATCTCTCCGGTGAACTGAGTATCTCAGAAAAGGGGATCTCTTGCAGTTCTCACGTATTTTTCACTGTGTTCAGTACAATACTATAAGCCTTGATTAACAACCATGGGACCCATATGAAGTACCACTAATGTTCTGGAAGTGCTCCCAAGAAGCAGAGAAAAGTCATAACATTACAAAAAAAGTTGAATTGTTTGATATGTACCATAGATTGAGATCTGCAGCTGTGATTGCCAGCCATTTCAAGATAAATGAACCCCGCATAAGGACCATTGTATAAAAGGAAAAGGAAATCCATGAAGCCATCACTGCAGCTACACCAGCGGGTGCAAAAATCTTGCACTTTTTGTAAAATATCTTTTTTTCATTTTCTATTGAACATGCTGTTTTTATGTGGGTGCAAAATTGCCATAAGAAAGGCATACCTATAGACTCTAATATGATTCAAAAAAAAAGCACAGTTATTATATGATAACTTACAGCAAAAGGGAGGTGAAGGATCTAAAGCTAGAGACTTTAGTGCAGCAAAGGATGGTTTGATAATTTTAGAAAGAGGTTTGGCTTAAAAAATGTCAAGATAACAGAAGCAGCTTCCACTGACCAAGAGGCAGCAGACAACTTCCAAGACACCATTAAGAAAATCATTGAGCAGAAAGGATATCTGCTTGAACAAATTTTTAATGCAGACATTTTTCTTCTGGAAAAATGCCTCAAAGGACATTAATTAGTAAGTAGGAGAAGTGAGCATCAGGATTTAAGGCAGGAAGGGATAGGCTACTCTACTGTTTTACGTAACTTCGGTCGGGCTTATGATCAGGACTGCCCTTAACTATAAATTGGCAAACCCTGGATCCCCGAAGGGAAAAGATAAGCACCAGCTGCCAGTCTTTCGGTTGTACAAAAAGAAAGCATGGACAACAATGTCCCTTTTTCTGGATTGGTTTTATCTTTGTCCCTGAAGTCAGAAACTACCTTGCCAGTAAGAAACTACCTTTTAAATTTCTTTTAATATTGTACAATGCCCCCAGCCATCCAGAACCCCCTGAGTTCAACTTCGAAGGTGTTGAAGTGGTCTACTTGCCCCCAAACACAACACCTCTATTTCAGCCTCTAGATTAGGGAATCATAAGGTCCTTTTAGTCTCATTACACACAGTACTCTAAGGAAAGGATTGTCAACGCTATGTAAGAAAACCCTGATAGAAAGAACATCAAGAAAGTCTGCGGCCGGGCGCGGTGGCTCACGCCTGTAATCCTAGCACTCTGGCGCGGTGGCTCACGCCTGTAATCCTAGCACTCTGGGAGGCCGAGGCGGGAGGATTGTTCTGAGCTCAGGAGTGCAAAACCAGCCTGAGCAAGAGCGAGATCCCGTCTCTACTAAAAATAGAAAGAAAATAATTGGACAGCTAAAAATATATAGAAAAAATTAGCCGGGCATGGTGGCTCATGCCTGTAGTCCCAGCTACTCGGGAGGCTGAGGCAGGAGGATCGCTTGAGCCCAGGAGTCTGAGGTTGCTGTGAGCTAGGATGACGCCATGGCATTCTAGCCCGGGCAACACAGTGAGATTCTGTCTCAAAAAAAAAAAAAAAAACAAAACTTTTTGTTGGAATAGTGCCATGGCTACTAATGTTGTAAAACCATGTTAGTTAAGATTAAAAGTGTCAACCTAAAAGGAAGAAGCTCAGGCAAAATTAACACAAGTAGAGAGTTTATGTGGGCCGAGCTTGAGGACTGCCCTGAATATACACTCTGATGAGCAGCAGTTACAAGAGGATTTTTAAAGGAAAGGAAGAGGCAGTTCCTCAGTTGTTTACCAAGAATTTACATTAAAATAACAGAAGCTATTGATTGGCTATACATTGTTCTTTGTATCACAAATTCGAGGAACAGGAAGACAAAGGATGAGGCAGCTAGTCAGGAACAAAATGACTTTAAATGATTTCCCGACCCCAACCCACCCATGTATGGGGCGGTGACATACTGAAGTCCCACACTCTTGACTCTCTGGGCCTGATAAATTTTGCATACCTCACAGAACTCTGACTGTTTTTAGCTTTATTTTCTTTTCTCAAAAGGTAAGGACTGAAGAGTTTCTAAATTAATGTGTAATTTAAAATTTATATTAGTACTTTCCTTTCCGATGAATACAACAACAAAGATTGTGCCATGAAGCCTTGTCACTTATCTAAATGTTATCTAAGTGGAGAGGCAAAAATACTTTTTTTTTCTTTTTTTTTTCAGTCTCTCAAGATCATTGAATACAAAAATACTTTTAATAGCTTTATTGAGGTGTATTTGATAGACAAAAAAACTACACATATGTAATGTATGCAATTTGACAAGTTTGGACATTTGTAGACACCTGAGATACCATCACCGCAATCAAGGTAATAAACATATCCATCTCCTCCCAAAGTTTCCTGTGCCCCTTTGTGTGTTTTTTATTAGGCAAAAATATTTTTCAGCACCACATAGATTTCCTATACATATTGATAAAAAAAGGAAAGAAAACATTTAGGTCATATTAAAAATGCTTAGAATCCTACTATGGCAGTAATCTCAGTAGTCACCTTGTCTTCTCATTTTGTGTGTGAATGAAATGAAGCCTGGAGGTTAACTGTCTTATTTTGGACCTGAAGAAAATTGCTCCCGCCCAACCAGGTCCATTTGCCCGCTGCCCAAAAGGAAGCCAATGCACTGAGACAGCAGAGTTTGCCGCAGAGAAAGAGTTTAATTTGCTTAGCACTAAGTGAGGAGACAGGAGGTTCTCAAATTTGCCTCCCTGAGAATTTGGGAAGACAGGGTTTTTAAGGACAGTTTGGTGTAGGCAACTGAGTCTGCTAATTGGTTGGGTTGGGACAGACCCATAGGGTTGTAGAAATTGTCTTCTCTGCTGACCAGTTCCTTGGGTGGGGGTCACAAAACCAGTTGAGTCAGTTCCTCAGTGTGGGCCCCTGGTCTGGGTGGGTCAGCCAATCCACTGGAATGCAGGACCTGGAAGATATCTCACAAACTATCCCTAGATTTCGAAAAGGTGATGTTGTCTATGGAGAAAGCTAAGAATCTTTATGACCACCAGCTATGTGGCTCCAGAGTGGCAATTACAGCAAAGGAAACAGGGGAACAGTGGCTAATTATTATCATTATTTTTAGCTGGGCCTGTGCCTTATTTTTAGCTAGGCCCTTATCAGTTCTCGCCTTGCACCTCTTTATCAATTTGTAAGGGTGGTTTCAAAGTCAGGATATCTTACCCAAAATATATTTTTTGACATATTTTGAGATGGCTGCCACAGGCCCAGCAGACAGAAGTAGTGCTGCAAAGCCGTCTTTTGTGGGGACAAATTTGCACCTGTAGAGAATCTCCATCAACACAGCCAGGTCTTTCCTTACCTGTTCTAGGAAAGATTAACTGAGTCTGACACTTTTAAAGGTCTGAGAAGAAACATTTACCATCTATCCTCTCTGATGGCTGCTACCTGTGAGGTTTCATCTACATATCAAGACCGTCTTTGCTACCCAAGTTTCCTCCATAACGTGTCTTGGCACTGAAACCTGTTTTGCCACAATCCAAGCTCCCGTTCTTTATAAACTTCTGTCTTCATTGAGAGGTTGGGTCTTCATTCTGAAGGCTCTTGTGTGTCCATGTTAAATAAATTTATATGCTCTCTTCTCCTACTAATCAATCTACCTCATGTCAGTGACTTTCAGTGACCCTTTAGGGGGCCAAGGGTCTTGGTCCCTCACAGCCCCACAGTGAGAGGGACCCAGGCGTCTGGTTGCAAATTGCAGGCTGCTGCTCTTCTCCCACACTATTTTGTCTCCAGATAACTTTCTACCCCATCCAGCTTCTAACAAAAATCTTCTTTGCCCATTTTATTTCGTTTTTATTCCTATTTACTGTGTTCTTTAAAATGGATCAAACTGCTCATCAGAGCAGCAAGCGGATGGGAAGGAGGCCCAGCACCCCATTCCCCATTCTCTGCTGCAGACGTTCACCTCTCACCTGTGTACATGTTAAATGGACAGAAACACTTTGCAAAGACAGCTCCTCAGCCTTCTAATCAGACGTGGCAAGACACTCTGAAGGGTGCCAGGATATGCCACCCCAAAATATGCCAGTTTGGCCTAATTGTTGAGCTGAATGTGAAATAGAGCAGGGACCCCTCTTAGGGGCCTGCCACCCACTGCCCCCTGACCCCTAGCATGAAAATAAAAGAAAAATCTTGAATTCCTTCAAGGAAAATTCCAGGCACCTAGCTAGCCTTATGTTGATGGAAAAGAAGCCAAACTCCGCAAAATAATTTAAAGAGGTTTATTCTTAGTCACATTTGAGGACCATGACCCAGAGCCACACTCAAGAAGCCTTGAGCAAGTGGACTCGCCATGGTTGGCTTACAGTTTGTTTTTATACATTTCCGGGATACAGGGGTTACAGGTAAAGTCATAAATCAATACATGGAAGATATATTGGTTTGGCCCAAAAAAGTGGGCCGTCTTGAAATGGGGCGGGGCTTATAGGTTATAGGGGTGTTTAAAGCTTCTTTGACTTGTAATTGGTTAAAAACATGAAGCTTTGTCAAAAGGCTTGGAATGTTTTAAGATAAGGAGCTGTTAATCAGAGACAAGCCACCAAACACATATTTGTTGTGTAAATTGAGGACCTTCAGATTTGTTTCCCATAACCTTAGGCCTGTTAATGGGTTAAGGATATCTCCAAGAAGGGAAGGGACATGATGAAGCATGTCTGACCTCCTTCCTCTTCGCAGGCAGTTTAGTTTTAGGCTATCCCCTTGGCCAGGAGGGGCATGTCCGTTCTGTCAGCCGGTTGGGGCGAAGGCTTAAGATTTTATTTTAGTTCCCACTTACAAAGTAAATAATAGAAGACAGTCTCTCAAGCAACTTAGAGTCACAGGTGTTTTTGGTTCCCTATAGAAACTGAAAGATAACCTCTTAACATATGTTCTCCAGCTGTCTTTCAGAAACCCAGACCCCCACCAGATGGAAAATGCCGACCACTGTCTGCTGTCACGTGGGCCTCAGAGAAGAGGCAGCTGAAGACTGAACTCTGACTGCCATCCTTCGTTCTTAATTTCCTCCCTGGAGAGGGTCACACCCACAGGCCATCCATCTTACTACACTGGTCACTCTGACCAGAAGTTGTGGCTTTCTCTCGTGACCTGAGTCGGCAGGATGCCACATGGCGATTAACAGGTCTCTTTATCTTGACTAATCTATGCGAAGGACCAAACTTAACATTCCTTTCTGCTCACTCTGAGTTTTTAGATAAACCTCTACTTCCTTAATCAATTGCAAATCAAAGAATCTCTGAATCCACCTATGACATGTAAGCCCCCACTTCAAGGTATCCTGTCTTTATGGGCCAAACCAACATATAACTTACTAATTTATGATTTTGCCTGTAATTTCTGCTTTCCTGAGATATACCTGTGCGTGAGGGGACTCTTGGAAGAGCCTTGTGAGGTAGGAATGATGATTATGTCCATTTTACAGACAAAGACTTAGAAATTTAGAGAGGTTCACAGCTTAAAGTTGATTTCTCCAAAGCAATGGAGTTGGCATCTGTTACTGGAGCCATCCCTAACCATTGCATGATGATTTTACGGAATCCAAATTAACCAGCACTTATTGCAGTACATAGCTAGTGTCATTATATAAGATTTAAAAAATATATTCTTAAATTATCCCAATAATTCTCTTGGGCCTCAGAGATGACATCCTGAAGTAAATCAGCTGTAAATGTTAAATGCTTGCTTTTCTCAAATGTGCTCTCCAAACCAAGTGCAGAGTGTGACACATTTTCAAACTAAAAAAATATTTCTGTTGAAAAAATTCATTGGCATCTTACTCATATTCATGTACAAAATATTTTCCACTAACTAGGGGCACCAGAAGAGTGCTTGTAGTTTCAGGGACAGAGGTAGCATGCTCCCTGAGGCCATTGCCAAGCTGCAGCAAGAAGCAGCTCCGTTCGCATCGCCAAGCCCTGGAAACATCACTCTCTGTCAGGCACATGCCTGTGTGCTTTCAGGTTTTATCCACAAAGGTGGTCCCAGAGTAGCACCTCAATATGGTTGATAATAGTTGATCTATTAAAATGATTAATAGACATGTTTTTGACCAACAGCATAGTCCTGCATATGTAGAGAACAAATTTCCAATCCCATGAATGTTTAGTAGCCCTGATTTCTAGATAGATAAATAGCATCACGGTGTCACCTGCTTAGGGCCTGGGGAAATGTGGCATAAGCAGGCCCATGTAATGACTGCAATGTTGACATTTTTTGTTAAAGTTTTTGCACCTATTTTTTTACACTTGAGTTAAGGTTTCTCTTAACCTGTGGTTCTCAGACTTTACTGGATCAGCATCACCTGTAGGGCTTGTTAAAAGTTTCCTGGGCTCCACCCCTACAGCCTGCTGCAGTAGGTCTGGGGTATACTGAGAACCCCCATTTCTAATGAGTCCTGAGTGATGGCTTCGACCCACTTTGAGAACCACTCTTCTAACAGATATAATTTGATTCATGTAGATTTTCTTTTAATCTGGCCACATGTGGATTCCTATGCAGGCTCCAGCTTCTCTGCTCGTCCTTTGCAGGCTGGGACCAAGTTGAAATAAAAGCTATTTTGATATACGGGCACTGTTTTCTCAAGTCTAAATGTTCTCTTCAGAGCAAGAAGAGAAGGGTCCAGATAACATGGGATCAAGGTGTAGGCAGACAGACATGTCCACGGATATAGTTCACAAATGACGGTGTCTTTCCCTAAATTAAATGTGACTCAGAAGAAAAGAGTTCCTTGTAATCTGGAGGAACTCTGAGCTCTGAAGTAAACATTCCCGAAAGGACCTTGTTATATTTGGTAGCTAAAGCAATAGGTCCCCAGCACAGAGGAGCCCCTGAGGGACTCAGGTTCCTCATCCTACAGCCTCATAATTACTCCTGTGGCCAGGCAGTACTTACTGCCATCATCTATAACCTGTCTGTTGGACATTTTCTTAGGCATTGAATGGGATGGGGACCCATCAGTGGGGTTCTGGGGGGTGACAATTTGAAGCTCAAAAGGATCTCAGTGATGGTCCCCACTTTGTACCTCTGTAACCAAGAGCTTCCTTTACTGAGGCCAACATCTGGCCCTCAAGCCAGTGTTGGGTCAAGGCAGCCAAGGGACTTCCCCTTGACACATGGACCAACTCCCTGCCCATCTGGGCTGCGAGGTTTGCATGTGAGCTTCTCATACTCACCAGGCTTTTCTGCTTCTTCATTTCTCAAGCAGGAAGGGAAATAGTAGATGCTGCGCACCTGTTTGCACTCCACCTGCCTTCTGTCTGAGAAAGTTAGAAATTTAAAAACTCTTATTCCCTAGACTTTCTTGCAGCTAGAATCCAGAGTACTAACTAGTCTCTGCCAATTAGATGAACTTGTGTTATGATTTCTAGTGTAACAATTTCTTTTTAATTTGGTCTTGTGGTCTCTGTCTTCAGATTGACCATAAGGCAAGACAGTCACTCTGTGAGAGAGCCCTGACCAGAGGAAAGTTGTGTTCATGTGTGTCAGTCAGGTAAGATACAGAAGGAAATAAAACCAAAATGCATGAAACTCAAGAAATGTATTACTCACAGGTCCAGAGAGGTCAGAAGTGGTGACAAGAAGTCTCGGGGTGGCAGGAAGCTCAAGCTGTGGGTGGTGGTGGGGCTGTGGAAAGCGGCTTTATTAAGGTCCATGAGCGTTATCCCTCCAGTTTTCCCCTGCAGGGTGTGGATTGGCTAGTTTAAAAAAGACATGTGCAAGGCAGAGAACTTGTTTACGTGACTCCGGTGTTGACCGTTAGGCTTAGTAGGGTCAGCAGCTGTGGGCGTGTTGGGTTTTGGGTCAGGGGACAAGAAACCAGCAGACTGTATTGCAAACAACCACACACGGAGGGGAACTTCTAACTAGGCCAAAGGGGACAGGGTATGACTGTTTCAAACAAATTATGTCAGACCTAAAAATGGGTGCCGAGGTGGCAACTATATTAAACACATTCATGACGGCTTGCACAGGATTTGAAAGCGAGAACACATGGAGGATGGACTTCTGCCCTTGTTAATTGGTTCCGTGTGCAAGCAAGGTCACGTGGAGAGGACGCTTTGGACAGGAACCTGCTTCCAGATGCCCCCCTCCTGCTCCCTGAGTGAAAGGAGAAGCAGCAGTGACCCCCAGATTGCAATAGTGGGGGCAACTTCATGGCCTCAGAGGTGGGATGAGATCTCTATTTCTCAGGGGGGCCTTTCCTGGAGGCCAGTTTTCCCCCACCTTGCTCTTTCAGTCATTCCATCAGCTGTGTAAGTATCTACATCTAGGTATTAAATCATTTCCCGGCTAAAATCCCTGGAGTTTCTCCTGTTTCCTGTGGTGAACCCTGACCCTTACAGATGGGTCTGAAAGGCACCCAGGCATTGCCCATTTACACTCAGTCTTAGGAACATTAGAGGCAATATTTTTCTGATGCGTTGGACAAAGAAGATTCAAAGTATGACAGTTCCTGAAATAATCATACCTGATAACACACAAATTGGTAAATATCTCCTTTATGTAAAGAAATGTTAAGAAATGGATTACAGAAGTTTCTGGTCATATACTTAAGGTTTAGTGCCTAAATATTAAGTGGCTAAACTTGGAAAAATAGCACAATATATTCTACTCTGAAAGAAAAGTTCTCCCTGGATTCGTTTCTGATGCTTTCTTTTGTCAAGCCTGCCAGTGTTGGTGAATAACAGGTATGAATCGGTCTACCTTTTCTTTGTATCGAGCTCTCATAAATATCCATCTTATGCCCTTTGGGAAAGAAACACTCAGGTAAGAAGGGGCCCAAGTGTTAAAGTCACCCCTCACCCCACACCCGCTGTGCGCCCATCGCTTTTCCATGAGCGCGGTTGTGAGATTGTCCTCATCGGCCAGGGTGTGGTGAAAGCAGCATTCTTAATGGCATTCTGAAATGGGCTTCAATATTTGGGGATTTTCTGGGCCTGGGCACGTACATCTTCTTTGGGGGCATGATGAGATTTCCAGCAAGTTTTCTAGTAAGACTAACTTGTGGTAATGCTCTAAGTTCCTGAGTTCTATTTCCCGACGCTGACACTGCCAGATTTCCTCCCATTTAGGCTTTTGTGAGGCAGAAGGTAAAAAGGGAACATGTTTGATTATATGCATTTTTGTTAAGATGTGCTAAACCGAAGTAGGATGTTTTTAAAATTGCAAAGGTAATACAAACACCAAGGCCTGCCAAAGTAGGAGCCCTCTCAAACTCAAGTGAGAGAGATTCACTAGGTGCTATTTTTACTGTGTGAACAAGACAAACTACATTTGAACAGCAGCATAATCACATTCACTGCTTGGTATTTTACATATGTTTTTATCTCACTCCAATTAGCTATGTTACCTAACCTCTTGTTCTTATGTGAAAAGAGACAGTGAATTAGAGACACCCGTTGGAATTGGTGGTAACTAGACTTGACAGATGCTGACGAAAGAACCAGCTGCTAGGTTTAAGTGAAATATAGAACTCTCTGCTGTTCTAATTTCATCTAATTTGTACATTTGTCTTTATTCATGATCTTATGGCAAAAGATCTTTGACAGCAGCATTTCAGATCAATTTTTTTTAAAATCCCCAGGCCTGTAAAAATGTTTTCTTAATCTGTCACATAGGCATTGGCAAGCACCCCACACCCCTCTCCCACACTTGAAGGGGCTCTAGGCTATTTCATTAAAAGGAAAAAGTATTTGCCTACCTACAATGAAGATTTTTCAAAGTTCTTCACTCTCATTGATCTGCTATCCTGCCTTAAACACAATTTAATAGAGTTGCCTAATTTCTTAGCTCTTGAGATAACTATAAGGACATCTTCTTCCTTTGCCTCCTCCAGCCCAAGACGGATGTACTTCTCACATGAGCATTAGTTTATCTCACATAAGCAAGCAGTGAGGGGCTAAAATCATTTCTTCTCTGGTTGGTATTAATGATGGTGACCTTTTGGATTGTTAAAGGAAGAAGAAGTAGCATGCTCATGATGTAGGTGAATGTCGTGGTTGTGATTAAATAAAGGTGAAAAACAGATTCAGGAAGAATTAGAGTGCTCCTCCAAGCCTCACATTTATCAGGGCCAAGCAGGAAGTGGTCCATGCTAAGTCCTAATAAGTTCTTTGTCTTCCTAGCAGTGTCTGCTTTTTTAAATCTATAGACCAGTGATTCCCCAACCTTTTTGGCACCAAGGACCAGTTTCATAGAAGGCAATTTTTCCACAGATGGGACAGGGGTAGGGGAATGCAGAGGAGGGTAGGCAGAGCTCAGGTGCTGATGCGAGTGATGGGGAATGGCTATAAATACAGATGAAGCTTCGCTCGCTCACCCACCTCTCACCTACTGCTGTGCAACCTGCTTCCTAACAGGCCAAACACAGGTACTAGTCCAAGACCTAGGGGTTGGGGTCCACAGCTATAGACAGCATTCCTTCCTTTTAGTCTGATGTTTATATGTCACATTCTAAAACAAAGTAAAAGAGAATTTAACATTGAAACAGCAGAACAGTTTCTTCTCAATGAAAATAGTTTACCCTCCATTACATTTCTGGGAAAGGAAACCTTTCTCCAGAATCCTTGTAAAATTCTCTCTCTAGAGCTTGGGTCAAGCTAACACCAATGATCATCATTGGCAAACGTTTTTCCAGCACAATTCTGTGTTAGATGATACAAAATAAATATGTAGAACAGTCCCTGCCCCGAGGGTGTCATTCATTCATTCTGTCAGTCATTTCCAGCCATCTCACATAGCAGGTCCCTTCTCAGCTATCTCACTTAGGGTGCCAGCAGGGCCATGGGCCAATTACACCAACATGTTGCCTGTGCTACATCTACAGCAATACAAACTGCCAAACATTCCAGGAATTCAGGAATGAGAGAGACTGGAGTACATGTTTCTGGGGAAGTTTTGACTGAAGCGATGGAACTGGAGGGTAGACACCACTGAACGAGGGTTAGGGAGTGAGGGTGGGAAGCCACCTGCGCCTCACTGGAGGCCTCGGCATGTCAGGGTTCCGCTCCCCCCATAGGTTTTCAACACACTGGATGGACTATTTTCACTCAGATAATACTCAGAACAGACTAAGTGGTCTTTCTTGATGCAGATTTATGCAGCTTCTTGGGATCTGAGTTTTGGGGGGAATTTGTAAGTGGGGCAGAGGGTTAGGTATGGTTTTGTGCATTTGCTCGCCTTTCCTAAGAAGACAATATGGAAAGGAGGAAAGATAATTTTACAGTGGACAAATCTGGAAAACCCCAGTCCTATGAATGAGTGAGGTTAACATGTCATGTTGGTATCCTGTACTCTTGGTGCGATATGATGAAAATGGCACTTCACCTCTTTGGTCTTTCACCGAAAAACACATAATGTCATTTTGTCATGAGAAAATCATCAGACAAACCCAAACTGAGGGCCCTTCTGCAAAACGCTGCTAAGTATTCCTCAAAACTTTCTAAGTCATTAAAAACAAGGGAATCTGCCACAGTCCACAGAAGCCTAGAGAGATACGACTGCTAAATGTGATGTGCTACCTTGGATAGGATGCTGGGACAGAAAAAGGTAACTTATTTTGGTTTTTGTTGCAATGTCTACAATTATCTTGAGAAGACTGCAGTAGAATATAGTAAATGCAGGTAATTGGAAATAAAAAAAATTCTCAATGTAGACCCATCACATTACTCAACTTTAAGACATCTGTACAAAACTTTTAAGAAATTACTTCCCTTTGGCAAACTGCTCCTGACTAGACACGTCTATTAAACTTCATTTTTTCACAAAAACTGCACTAAAACAAAAGAAAAAAGATATTTTAAAGTAATACAGGTGGCTCCTAGGACAAAGAGTATAAGAAAGGAGACAATATTAGTAAGGTTGTAAAAGAAAAAATGGATTTCGA
This sequence comes from Avahi laniger, assembly GCA_963575035.1. Lineage (NCBI taxonomy): Eukaryota > Metazoa > Chordata > Mammalia > Primates > Indriidae > Avahi > Avahi laniger. The sequence goes on along the minus strand of CAUYSK010027223.1, from coordinate 12,120 downwards.
GAACCAAGAAAACTGAATCCTAAGCCTGTAGTGATGAAAACTAAGAGGAAAATTTTGTTTCAGCTCAGATTTCCAAAAAGTTCAGGAATTAGAAGCATCCAGCTGACTTTGGAAATGGAAGCAGATAATGAATAGGATTGGTAAAAAGGTTGTTTAAGAAATTGTTACACTATCAGATGCTCTTCCCCCCACCATAACACAGGGGCGTGCACACGCACAGCTAGACAGTTCTCTCTCAGGAGAGTAACAGAGGTCACTCGACATAGGGCACCTGGAGCAGCTGGAGCAGCTGGGGCAGGGGAATGAGGATATATAGTTCCGAATACAGGGACATTAAGTGAAAATTTATGTACTGAATGTTGAGTCCTCTAGTCCTCTTTGCCACTCGATACCCAGAAACCTATAAGGTGGGCTAATAACTCCAAGCAGGGAACGAGAAGAGACTTCTGCAGGGCTTCTGAACAGCTTGAGAGGAAAAACCTACAGTGAGATCCGGGGTTGCCCAGTGAAGTTGTCCACCCACCCCATTTGCACTTTGAAAGCCCAGTACTGAAAATTCCACATGCAGATCTCCCATTCATTATCTTGGTGATCCATCCTTAAATGGGAACCGCTGGCACAAATGACTAGATATCTGAGGGAAGTTTCTTATGTCAAACACAACAAGCAAAACCTACCAATAGGGGCAAGTCTACTTGAAGAAAATAGAAATAAAACCTTAATAATTATAAAACTACCATTATAGTATCTATACTGTGCTATTCTAGTATCCCTGCAAGGAAAACAGAAGATACTGTATCCATGAAATAAGAACAGCATGTTGTTTTAAAAATTATTATTAGAGAAAAAGGCAATTGCTGGCATGAATGCAAAATGATATAGTCATCTTGGAAGACAGTTTGGCAGGTTCTTACAAAATTAAACATATTATTATCACATTATCCGGCAGTCGTGCTCCTGGATATCCAAAAAAGTCAAAAACATGTTCACTCAAAACCCTGCACACACATGTCTACAACAGCTTTATTCATAACTGCCAAATCTTAGAAGCAACCAAGATGTCCTTTAGTAGGTGAGTGGATAAATAAGCTTTGGAACATCCAGACAACAGAAAAATAAAAAAATAAAAGAGCTATCAAGCCCTGAAAGAAACAAGGAGGAAGCTTAAATGCATGTCACAAAGTAAAAGTAGCCAATCTGAAAAGGCTACATACTGACTGATTACAACTATATGACACAGGAAAAGGCAAAATCATGGAGACAGGACAGTGGTTGGGGGTGGGGGACGATTAGAGGGGAAGGAGGGATGAATATGTGGGGCACAGAGGATTCTTACGGCAGTGAAACTCTTCTGTATGATACCGTAACAGTGGATCCGGGTCATCATGCATTTGTCCAAACCCACAGAATCTACAACACCAAGAGTGGACTCTAATGGAAAGTATGGACTTTGAGTGATGATGATAGAGCAATGTAGGCTCATCACTTGGAACAAACATGCTACTCCAGTGGACAAAGATAATCAATCAGGGAGGCTGTGCCTATGTAGGGGCAGGGAACCTATGGGAAATCTCTGTATCTTACTCTCAGTTTTGCTAGGAACTTAAAACTGCTCTAAAAAATAAAGCCTTTTAAAAAACAAGACAAGAAGGAGTTCTTGTAAATCAAAATTAAAATATGTGGAAAATTCAGTAAACGTGTTGGAAGTTAAGAATAGGAAATTTTCCATGTCTAGAACAAAAAGTCAAATATATGAATAATAAGAAAGAAAAGGTAACAACAATAGGGTTCAGGAGGTCTAATACTCAGAACTGAAAAAAGAGTTTCAGAAAGAGCAAAAAGCATTAAATGAGTAGAAAATTATTTTTTAAATCTTCAAAGAAGTTTTGCAAAATTGAAGGACATGGATTTCCAATTGAAAAGGTGGATAAAGTACCTAACACAATAGATTTAAAAAAATAAAATCAAACCTAAGATTGGGAAATATCACAATTCTGGGAACTACTATATCTGAAGTTTTAAAGAAAGAAAAAATGTCAGATACAAAAGATTAAGATTAAAAATGCCTTCATATTTCTCAGTAGCAGAACTGAAAGCTGGAAACAATGGAGCAAAACTTTTAAAATTCTGATGAAAAATTATTTCCAACCTTAAACCTAGGAAAATGTTCTTTTAAGAGTGGGGGTTGAATAAATGTACCTCTCTTCAACCTTTTCTGAGGAAGCTGCCTGAAAAGAGCTGTACCCAAATAAGAGAATGATTCAGCACCAGGACATGGGGGATCCCAGGCAAGAAAGAGACAGAGGGTGTCCTCATCCTCGGGATATTGATGCAGGGACATAAATACAGGATAGCAGCTGAGAAGGCCCAGAGAACGCTAGAAGTCTGACATCCCTTGGAGAGCTTTCTTTACGAATATAGAATTGATATATCTTAATGAGATTTAGACATTTGGGGGAGAGTTTGGGGCTGGAATGCTGATAAGTTCGTAGAAAACGAAGCAAATGAAAACAAGACAATTGTCTTTGGGGACAACAAGAAATGCAGAAAAGGAAAAGTAATTGTATTATGCTGGACAGTTCAGCTATGAGTAGCCATTTTCATAAGATAATAATGTAAACAGAAATTATCGATTTAAACTAAAATATATTATAATTATATTGGGAGGATTAGAGATGAGAAAATGTACGTGTGTGTGTATATGTGTATGTGTGTTGGAAGCAACAGGAGTAAGAGATAAAAACCTCTTCTTGTAGATAATGTTACAAACTGAAAAAACAAGAAGTGGCAATATAAGCATACTATATAGAGATATAAAAATAAAAACCAAAGGAACACCTAAAAATGTCAAGGACTCTGTGGAATAGGATATTGGAGAAGTTTGGAACAGTATTTTTTCAATAACAAGCCTTGCAAAAACTGACTCTTCTAAACTATCTAGATGCCTAACATCAATGGAAGTCAAAACTAAAATAGAGAGACTTCTTCTAATGTCTTGCGACATTTCTTAGATAATGCTCCCATTCAAGGTCACATCACTTTGGAATTGCAAGCTTTCCAAAGAAAAAGACGAAGTTGTCTTTCCCAAAAGCAGTCCTCCTGGAGCTTGGGTGAGGGCGTTGAGGGCTTTTCTCCTCACCTTTCACACCATACCAAACTTTAACTCCTGAAGGATACCCAGTGCACAGTTAACAAATGGGTGTTTGTGACAATTCTTTACCTCGTAATGAAAATAATCATCATTTCTCCCAAACGTCTGCCTTCCTTTAGACACACCATTTTTACTATAATTTATTAAGGAATATTTTAAACCACATATAGCATCATGAAATAGTGGAAGGTGTTATGAACTAGAAAACAGGAGAACAGCACCTCTGCAGTGGCTCACTGCATGCTAGTCAGAGGAGGAAAGCTTATTCTGCTATAACAAACTACTCCACAATCGCAGTGGCTTTAACCCATAAACATCTATTTTTCTCTCATAGTCTACCCCAAAGAAACAGCGTAATTGGAGAATTATGAAAGAGTTTTTCATTACTTCAGTTCAAAATTGCCTCTTTTGCAAAACTAAGGAATTAAACTAGTTACTGGTTTCCAAAAACACCCAGCCCTTTCCATCAACCTCTCTTCTCCTACTGTAGACTCTGGGACATCTCAGAGGTGGTGACGGTGATGATGAACGTGTCATCAGTGAATATGACAATAGCCATAACAATCTATTTAGCCCTTACTCTATGCCAGACATTATGCCATGTGCCTTAGATACATTTAATCATGAGAACATTATGAGGTGAATATTGTTAAGAAATAAGGAAATAGTAACTCTGATCCTTTTCTAAAACCTACTATATGACAAGTCTTCCGCATTTCAACTGATGACAATTCCGTCTTTCCAGTCGCTCAAACCAAAGTCTTAATTCTCTCTGTCACTTATCCCACATCTAATCCAGCAGAAGTCAGCTCTGTTGGCTCTACATCAAAATACGTAAAACATCCGGCTCCTTCTGATCACCTTCTTAGCCACTACCTTAATCTGAGCTGCCCTCATCTTTCACTGGGTCACCGCAGTCTCCTGACTGATCTACCTACCTCCACCTGTGCCACTGTACAGTCCATTCTCAATGCAGCAGCCGATGTGACACCTAAAAGTCCTCCGTCAGATCTGGCCTCTGCTCAAAACCTCTGAGTTTACACTAACCTGTAGGGTCCTAGATCATTTGGCCTTATGTGATCCTGTCTCTCCTCTGACCTCTTGGGCCTCACCTCCTGCTCTTTCCCTCTAGCTGCAATGGTCTTTGTTATGTTCCTAGAGCACACGGGCTTTCTCAATCCTAAGGGCTTTCCACAGACTTTTTCCTCCTTGAATGCACTGTATCTGTTGTTTAAGCCACCCAGCCTGAGCTGACTGAGACAGCTTCTTTACCCTTCAAGCCTTTGCTCAAATGGTGCCTTTTCAATAAGGCCCATCCTAATCTCTCTATTTAATATTGCTTTTTGATTTACATCAATCTCCCCGCTGTCTTCAGTGCTTCTGTTTCTTTTCTTCCTGCTGAATTTTACTCTTAGCACTTAGCACCTTCTTTCAGGGTAGAGATGTTACTTATTTACTCTGATTACTGTTGTGATCTACCCCCACACTGGAGTGCAAGCTCTAGAAAGCTGTGGATATTGATCTGTTTGTTCACTTCTATTCATCACTTAATAAGTGCTCAATCCTAGCACCTATATCTGAGTTCTGAACACCCTGCTCTGATAGAGGGAACTGGGGCTCCTTGGAAAGGTGGTTGCTTCCAGAACTGGGGCAGGAAAAATACAAGATGAGCTTGGAGGACTTTGTATTTCCAGAAAGAGCTCAAAAAATGATGGTGGTGTGTTGAAAGGGTAGAGGAGCCCATTTGGAAATGCTCCAAATGGCCAAAGCTAAAACAGTCTAGCCAAGAAATATTAATAAAATAGCAGGCCATAAAATAAAATAAATATGGGTGGGTTAATACTGATATACATAAATGATTGAATAAACAAGTAAGAATAGATAGTTATTCCTTACAGACAGAAGAATTCCAATTAAAAATGCAGAAAATATAAAATTACCATTAAGCAAATACGACACTGAAATAAATTGTTACAGGCAAGATCAGCTGATAGATGCCAAAATCAGTGAAAAAAGGGAAAAACTAGATATTTTCATAATTTCAAAGTATCTCTCCCAAAATATTTATTAATTACAAAGGGAAAAATAGTAACTTTATAGTGGAAAAACCTAGTAGATCCCACCTTAGCCAAGTGAGCAAAATGTAACCAGACATGGATTACTTGACATCAGGCACCAAGAAGGGCACAACGCATTTGTCATAGTCTTGAAAAAAACAAAATAGGGAAAGCTCAATCCAACTATGAGAAAACATAGATAAACCCAAATTGTTACCAGTCATGAAAGACAAGGGGAAGACTGAGGAGCTGTCCCAGATAGGAAGGGAGAAAAAACTGGAACTCTAAATGCAATGTGGGTCCCAGGATTGGATCCCGGAGCAGAAAAAGAACATTATACAAAAGCTCATAAAACATGCATAAAGTATGGAGGTGAGTAATTGGGGATGTACTCTCTTAGTCTTGATGAATTTACCATGGTTATGTATGACAATGTTTGCAGGAGCTGAGCAAAGGGGATACACAAACTCACTATACTATCTTTGCAACTTTCTGTAAGCCTAAAATTATTTCAAAATAAAAAGTTTTAAAAATAAGTGCATAACAAGTATTTGTTAAAGAAATGAATGTACTGATTTATAAAATTAAGAAGTTGAGTTTCAGATCTCTCAAATGTTTAATAAATCCATGAAAATATGTGAAAAATTATGATATATTATTTTATCAAAAAAATTTAAAGAGAATCAACCTGGGGCAAGTCTGTTACCACTGTCAGTCTAAAGTAGAGTCAGCAATCGACCACTGATAAAAATAATTTTAAGTAGTAGACAGCCTTTCTTATTTATTAGACCAAGATGGACAAATACTTTGATACTAGTAGACAAATAAATTGAATAAATCCATGGCTAACCAAAAGGTTAGTAAAATAAATGCCTAGGTAAAGAAAGAATATACATTATGACTATAAGAGCTTTTTGAAAGTAATATTGTCACTCTGGAAATATTTGTTTTATTTTGTAAGGATAGCATCCTACCAAAGTCCCATCATTTTACATTTCTAAAGCCTGAAAATGGTCTAGATGTAATTAGAAAGAAGAGAGATCATATACACTCCTCTTCTATAAGTTGCAGTAATTTAGACTTGAATCATGATGAAGAATGGGAAGAGTTCCTCCTACAACTTCCATATACAGCAAAAGTCAGCCTAGGAAGATGGCACAATGCATGTTCCTTTGGTTCTGACAAACTTCAGTGGTTTTTGAATACTCCAGATTATCAGGAACACATCTGCTAATTTTTTGCTACTTTTAGGGGGTGGTGTTGAACATCTCAAAAGTTAAAAATGTTTCCTTTTTAACATTTAAATATTAAAACCTTTGAAATTCCCAGTTCTATTTGACTTTTTCTCAGAATGTTTGATATTTTTAATTTCCATGAAATTCCAGCACACTTACAATGGTAAATAAGCCTTTCTATTTGAATAATACTTTACATTTGTTAGAATTTATAGCCTAGTAGACCTAAACTCAGTAACATGGAAAATTTTGTTATGAGAGCCAAACAGTAACTTTAAGATGTTCCAGGAAAAAAAATCTTCCACAGCTATACACAATCTGGATCTTCAAATTCTTCATTATTCTTTACCCACCTTGTTTAACTTAAGATGACGTTCTTCACTCAAGTGACTAAAATTAGTAAAGAAGAATAATCACTTTGAAATTTTACTTCTGGTGGTGTATAATACTGAAACAGATAGTCTTGACAAATACAGTACAATATTTGACAATATAAAACTAAATATAACCCTTTATTTTTTTCTTCATTTTGCTAGCACTCACAGATTTTGAGTTTTCGCTATGACACATATGTCTACACAACATTAATAATTCCAAAATGTATTAGTATGTTATTTATGTGTACTCAGGTAGATATCTATGTGTCATCTTATTTATCCTCACAACACTGTTCAGATAAAGAAACTGAGATTATAAAGGTTCAGTACCCTGCCCAAGGTAGCAAACCCAGATTCCAACTAATGTAAACTGATTCTAAGACCAGAGTTATAAAACACTGAACACTGCCACACTGTCATAGAAATATAGGTTCAAAAACATAGGGAAGGAAAATAACAAGCAATGCAATAATATGTATAAAAATATTACATGTAGTTAAAACCTGACATGTAGTTAAAGAGATGGGTGTGTTATTTCTTGTTTTTCTTGCCTATTTTTACCTATTGGCAGGCAACAGGTAAACATAAGCTCAAATCATTAATTAGAAAAAAATTTCAATCTATGTATTTATATTAGAAATTCTGACTTGGTGATGTAATTCTATCCTAACAAAGTAATGCATAACAATCATTGTGTTGAGTGAAGAGTACTTGCATTTCTCTGATTTTACTGATTTTATGTGCCAAGGTATCTGACAAGTAGAAAAAGTGGGAAAGTAAAGTGAGATCATATGAATGTTTCACTGAGAAGGAATCTCAGAAAACCCATGAAGAAAAAGAAGGAATGTACAAGTCTAAAAATGACGAAAATGAGCAGGGATGACACTTTTTGAGGCCACATTGGTATCTAGTAATTGTATTCCCCATTACAAAGCATGAATAGCCCCTTATTTTATTGTGACCTACAATGACTTTTGTGAAATATGCACAGCTTTAGTGATTAATACAGCCAGTGAGTAGAGAATCTGCCTAGCAGTCAATTTTCTGATTTTTTATGGGCCCTTTCCATAATGGCAGGCAGCCCCACTGACACTATTTATGACTCAATCTCAGTGAAGAAGCGAACAAACAGATCTTTCAACTTTTCCTTCTGTGGCATCTCTCTGACTTTAGCCAGAGAAGGTTCTCTGCTTCTAAGGGCTCATGTGATTAGATGGGCTCACCTAGATAAGCCAGAATTATTTCCATAGCTTAAGGTCGTAATCACTTTTGTCACGTAGCATAACATATTCACAGGGTCCAGGGTTTGGGATGTGGATATCTTTGGGGGTCCATTCTGCCTCTCACACCATCATGCTTCCACTTATTATTTTATAATTTTTGTAGCATAGTTGGCAATAATTAATGGACAATGAAAAAATAGTTTCTAGGATGGTTAAATACTAAAAATATTTCAAGACACAGGAAAAATAAAATCACTGAGATCCCATACTGTATCTTAGATTTATTAAAGGGTCCAATGGACTTAATATGATAATTATAAAGTATATTAAAAATAAGTAAAATTGGGTGACACGGTGGCTCACATCTGTAATCTTAGCACTTTGGGAGGCTGAGGCAGGAGGGTCACTTGAGTTTGAGGCCAGCCTAAGCAAGAGTAACACCTTGTATCTACAAAAAAAAAAAAACAAGAAAAATCATCTGGGCATGGTAGCAAGTGCTTGTAGTCTCAGCTACGCAGGAGGCTGAGGCAGGAGGATTGTTTGAGCCCAGGAGTTTGAGGTTGCAGTGAGCTATGATAACACCACTGTATTCTAGCCCAGGTGAGAGAGTGAGATCCTGTCTCAAAAATAAAAATAAAAATAGTAAGTAAAATTATTCTTTTTTGGAAAACCTTTAAGAAAGAATAAGAGTTTTGTAAAATACAACTCCTTATAAATAGTTTGAACTTCTTAAAAAAGATATTCAAAAACTAAAAGTAGGTTCAATGGAAACTGATGATTTTCCTAGGACTAATTTTACTGATTTTTAGAACTTCCATCTTTGGTTAAAATTAATCATCCTTTTGAAAATTATGTTAAAACACGTCCACATACCTTGTGAACCAATTCAATAATTTGATTTTCTCTATTCAATTTATCCATCACATTATTTCACGGTTAGAAGGAACAAAGACATACCAGGCTATGGAAAGGCATACACGTTGACATACAGTAAAGCACTTAATCTTTATAATATATGATGCCATCATAATAAAAATTTGTGAATATTTACTGAGCTCTTTCATTGCTGTAACAACTCATGAGGCACACAGCATTCATTACGTCACTTCACGCTTTCACATACCACTCAAGGTAGGTAGTACCATTATGCCTATTCTACAGATGAGGAATGTGAAATTCAGTGAGGCCAAGTAACTGGGACAGGCCATAGACCTGAAGCATTTCTGACTCCTTTACCTCCTAAGATCGACCTGACAGGGTACAATGGCAAGGAAGGGGGAACAGTTCTCCCTTCATCATCGTGTTTCTGCCATCATGTTTCTATGGGCAAGATGGAACTTCTACTCGAGCTCTCTCCATAATGGCAGAGGTGCGGAGGAAACAACCCCGGCTCTTCATTCCACCAGTACTAAAACACTGTAGGCAGAGGGAGGAGGTAATTTCCTGGGTTAGAACCTGCCAGTCACTGAGCCGTGTGTCATGTGTTATGAGTCACAGTGACTCACACCATCCTGGACTGAAGTTCCATGCTTACATGGAGTATGCCTTCCTGCCCTGCCTTCCACTGTTGAAAGGAACGCTTTTACGGTATTAACAGAAACGGGCTCTTGGAGAGCAAGCCAGTCATTTTCTCTCTCTCTCCACACGGCAGCCAGGTGCCGGCTTGGACCCAGGCCATGAGTTCTAAGCTAGCTGTGTGATCCTAAGCTCTGGGGAAATGCTTTGTTCCTTGCCATATACCTGCTCCTCCTTCTATGACACTTATGGGTATATTTTGGATTAGCCCTTGTTCATATATCAGTGATTAAGATCTTATAGGTGCTTGTGGAGGTGAGCACAAAATATTCAGAGAAGGAAGAGATCTGAGATCTCACTGAAGCATCTTAACTAAGAACATAGACATGAATTAAGCTTTTACCTGAGAATTTAAAATTAGATTATCAGGCATTTTCCCAGTTTTTAATAAAATTAGTCCCTGGATTTTCATCTAGTTTTTTATTTTCTTTATATCAGTTCTCTCAGGCAAAGAAGCCAGTGGAATGAGGGGTGAATTGTAACTGAACAAATATCTACCTTTTAAGACATATCATCTCCCACCATACAGATTTTTCATCATACATACAGCATCCCTTGCTACATGGAAGTATCTTTCAACTTTGTCAAGTGAAACTAGAGGCAAATACAAAGACAGTTCAAACCTAGTCCAGCAGAACCTTCTCGTGTTAGATCTACCAATATTGTGTCATCTTAATTACCTGCATAGATCATTTTCTTCCACATTGCCATCTTATCTATACTAGTGTTCCCCAATGTTTGCCATCTTTAATGGACATTAATAGGCATCATTGGTGTATAAAAAATGTTCACTGTCAAATAAGTTTGGGCTATGATGTCATGGGGAATAGAGCAGACAGGCCAATCATCTTCTTCATATGCAAATTTCCATCTTTGAAACCTGATCCTGCCCATACCCCTCAAAGCTCCATGTGTCACCTGACCTACCAGGAGTAGACTTGGACCCATGCTAGGTCTGTGTTCTCTGTGGAGTATTCAGAATTGAGACAGGGAGAAGCTGGGCCCGGTAAACTATGACGGAAGTTGGAACTAAAAGGTAGCATATGTCCTGGGATGGAGGTGTCTCTTTCCAGAACAAAATCACATGCATAGTCGGGATGAGCACAGTTAATAGAAAAAGCCTGACTGCATGAGAAACAGAAGAACACGACAGACTTACAATGAGGAGATGACACCTCCACCAGAGATGGAGGGAATAACCTCAGTTTTTTGCTTTCCAGTCTAGTCTTACGTGGGAAATTTGGACTTTATATACTGTTCCTAGATTTCTGTGATATTGCCTTTTACATCTTCTCAATCCCTTTTTATTTGGACTAACTTAAATGGCAACCAAAGTGTTTGTGCCAGAGGCAGGAAATTCAAAAGGTCTGCTCACTGCAGGTTTTCTCAGAACATTTACTTGATAATGTACCTTGTTTATTGCCAGTGGTTGAGGAACAGCCTTACAGATTTAGTGACTTTTGTGTGTCCAGACATGGAACTCACTGTGAGAAATACTGATCTGGCTTGTTAATTCCTCATCGGCCTATGCCTATACATTGTGTTTAATGACAAAGTATGTACATTGAGATTCTAATTTAAAATGCCACAAAGTATAAACACCCAAGCGCAGGTGTTTTTTTTCTTTAAGCAGCACAATTCATAATTGCGAAGATGTGGAAACAACCCAAATGCCCATCAATACCTGAGTGAATTAATAAAATGTGGTATATGTATACCATGGAGTACTATTCAGCCATAAAAAATGGTGCACTAATACCTCTTGTGTTAACCTGGATGGAAATGGAGACCATTCTTCTAAGAGAAGTATCATAAGAATGGAAAAACAAACATCACAAGTACTCACCATTAAATTGGAACTAATCAATCAATACTTATTGGCACATATGAAAGTAACTTTCATTGGAAATCAAGCAGGTGGGAAGGGGGAGGAAGAGATGGGTAAATTCACACCTAATGGATACAAAGCACGCTATCTTTGGGATGGGCACACTTTGACTCAAATGGTAAAAAAGCAATTTATATAACCAAAACATTTGTACCCCCATAATATTTGAAAATGTTAAAAAAATAAAATGCCAGAAGGCTGAGAATTCCTGACCACAACCTCTTCTAACTTATCACTAACATACCTATTAATACCTCAAACCATTACTTACTAAAATAATGTTTAACAAAACATTCATTTTACTAAAATATTGAAAAACAAGATTGACAATACAGTGCCAAAATCTCCAAGAATTTTACATTCAAACTAAAGTGAACTTATGTGTTGATCAGTTAACACCAATTTGATGGTGCGTACATGTGGTGCTTGTCTTTCCATTCTTGGGATACCGCACTTAGTAGAATGCGTTCCAGTTCTATCCAGGAGTATACAAGAGGTGCTATATCACCATTGTTTCTTAAAGCTGAATAGTACTCCATGGTATACATATACCACAGTTTATTAATCCACTCATGTATTGATGGACACTTGGGTTGTTTCCACATCTTTGCAAT
>CAUYSK010027220.1:0-30770 GCA_963575035.1 Avahi laniger | reverse complement strand
GCAACCTCAGACTCCTGGGCTCAAGCTATCCTCCTGCCTCAGCCTCCCAAGTAGCTGGGACTACAGGCATGTGCCACCATGCCCAGCTAATTTTTTCTATATATATATTTTTAGTTGTCCAGATCATTTCTTTCTATTTTTTAGTAGAGACAGGGTCTTGCTCTTGCTCAGGCTGGTATCGAACTCCTGACCTTGAGCGATCCACCTGCCTCAGCCTCCCAGAGTGCTAGGATTACAGGCGTGAGCCACGGCGCCTGGCCCCTCTGCTGCTCTTGAAGGCTCCACCTCCAGCTTTTTTGCTGTAGTTGTTAATAGGTAAGTGAGGTTGCTCACCAAACTTCCATACTTCAAAGCAACTCCACAAACATCTACCGAGTACTCTGTGCCTGGCTCTGATCTAGGCATAAGGGGATACCATGACAAATAAGACAGACTTTGCCCCAAAAAGGCTAACAACCCTCATAGGTCAGAAGGCCACTTACACAGAGCTATGGCCACCCCTTAAATAGATGTGAAAGGGTGTGGACTGGAGAGTCTAATACCCAGGAATTCAAATCCCAGCTCTGACTCTTCCTACCTCTGTGACCCTGGACAAGCACTTGGCCTCTCTGAACCTCAGTTTCCTCTTGTAAAAATGAGGACAGTTGGCTTGCTCACATGGTGGGTGAGAGATCTAAGTCATAAATGAGATCATCCTGTGCCACAGAGTAGTTAGCATTGAGTAAGAACACTAATAAGCATTAGTTTCATTTTATTCATTGTATGGGAACAATGCACTTGGGAATGTATAGCAGGAGATGTTATTTCTGCTTGGCATGGCTAGGGGCTTGTCTGCAGTGGAGGCCAGTTTGGAGCTGGGCCTTAAAGGATGACTGTCTAGAAGAGAAGAGTTGGCGAAGGGCATTCCTGCAAGTGAGAACAGCATAATCAGAGAACAGCATAACCATGAATGTGTGTGTTTGGCAGATCTGATATGTCTGAGGTTTAGGTTTGTTGCAGGAAATCAGACTGAAAAGATGTTGAATTGACATTCATGCCATGATAAAAGTATTTATCTAGAAAGAAATGAGAAGTCATTGCAGGTGTTTCATCTGGAGCGTGACCTTGTTTCAGAAGGATGGCAGCTTTGGAAGACAGTAGTTGGCACGAAAAGAGACACAGACCCAGTGGCCAGAGAAGAAGCTCTTATAATCACTTGAGAGTAGGATGATGGGGCTAGAACCAGGAAAGGGGCTATGGGACTGATGCACCCTTAGACTGGGAGTCTCCAGGAGCTGAGCTCTCCTTGCAGGTGGCACATGGTGTCTGAGGCTCTCCCAGGTTGACCTGTGCTCAAGCTGCCACCGTGAGAGCAGGAACTGGCTCCACACTTCCCAGTGTAAGCGCTGGAGCCACTCCAGTAGAGCGGCTGCCTCTCCTTGCTTCCCCAGCCTCCTCCTGCACTGTAGGTTCGGGTGATGTTGAAAAGAGAACTAGGACTGTGGGCGACAGTGGAAGGAGGGGCTGAGCATGAGCACTGTCGAGCCCATTTCTTCAGGGAGCTCACACCTTCCTGGGGAAGACAGACACTCAGCACTTAGGAAGCAAAGGCAAGCAAGTTTCAGGGATGCAGTGAAAGCGTCTGGTGCGCCAGGGATATATAGATTAGGCTTCCGGAAGGGGAGTGGTGAAGAGTTTGCAGAGATGAAGGGGACTTGGGAGCAGCCTCTGTGGAATCTTGGTAGCAATGGAATGATGGTGTGAAATGGCAGCAAGTCTGTCAGCTGCCCTTCCTCTCAAACTGGGCGCTTCATAACCCTTCTTCCCCCAGCCCTGTGCCACCCACCCCTCAGGAGCTCCTTCCCCTGAATCACACATGGTGGGAGTTGTAAACTGTTTTAACTAGTCATCCGGAATTTTGTGAGTCCATAGGTACAAATGCCCAGTTGGGCAACTCCTCTGACTAGCTAGCCAAGTGCTATAATGCCACGCTGGCCCAGGCAGCATCTAAAGGGCAGAGCGACCTGTGCCTGGCAGGGTGGAATTGGCAGGAATCCCAGCAGCCCCTCCAAAGTGCCTGTGCCTAGCAGGCCACCAGGCACATGTTCGTGTTCTCTCTGGTTGTCTCCCTCTGTTGCCCTGGACTCTCCTAAGGCCAATTCCAGCATCTCTAAGGCACCTGCCTGCAAAGCCTATACCAGTCATTCCTTTTTTTTCTGGGTCCTGGCCTCCTTTGATAATCTGTTAAAAGCTTCCTAGAATCATGCACCATTGCCCACAAAATGCAACACCTACATCTTTGCATGTAATTCCAGGGAGCTCGGGGAGCCTAGGATAAGCATCCCTGCCTTGGGGGCTTTCGGACTCTAGAGATACTTTAAGCAATGTTCAGTTCAGTGGGAAAAGGAAAAACACCTTCAGATCCATGGTCAGAAATCTCTGCAGCCCATAGTGGGATAAAATTTCCTCCACATTTGACTGTTTGATCAGATTAACTGGCTCTCATTACACACACACAAACAAGGGCTGTTTGAAATACAATGTCCCTGCTCTCCTCCTATCCAGGCACCCAGCAGCAGCCCTGTGACCATGAGTATAAGGGCATTTGATACTGGAGGGAAGGAAACCCAGTGCCAGGCTGTGAGGCTTTTTCTTTGCCACTTCAGAACCAGGACACAGAACTCATTCCTGAGTGGCTGGGTCAGCAGCGAGGGTTCACTCTTGGCCTGGCACGCTCCACCAGCTTAACTGAATTAGAGCAAAAAAAGAAAAAACTGATGGCTAATGGGCTAGTGAGTAATTAGGGAGTTCTTCTAATCAGAGAAGCCAAGAAAGGCTACTCTGAATGTTCCCCACAAATGGAACAGCCATCGCAAAGGCCTGAGGCTTGGCGGGTTTGCAGGGCAGAAAGGCCAGCGTGTCTGAAAGGAAGCAGGAAGAGCACTGGTACCAGGTGAGTTTATGGAGATGAACAGGACTGGCCTGGGAGACCTTTGTACACCATGGGCAATGTTTGGATTTTTTATGTGTGTGTGTGTGCATGTATGTGGTAAAATATATATAACATAAAAGGTCCCATCGTCACCATTTTTAAGTGCATAGTTCAGTGGCAGTAAATACATTCACACTGTTGTGCAACCATCACCTCTATCCATTTCCAGAACTTTTTTATCTTCCCAAACTGAAACTCTGTACCTGTTAAACACTAACTCCCCATGTTTCCCTCCCCTCAGCGCCTGGCAACCTCCATTCTACTTCGGTCTCTATGAATTTTGCTGCACTAGGTACCTTGTATAAGTGGAATCATATAGCATGTGTCCTTTTGTGTCTGGCTTAGTTCACTTAATTTCTTCAAGGTTCATTCGTGTTGTAGCATCTGTCAGAATTTCCTTTTTTAAGGCTGAATAATGCTGTGTACATACCATGTTTTGTTCATCCATTCATTCATTGGTACACAGTGGGTTGCTTCTGCCTTTTGGCAATTGTGATTGATGCTGTTACGAACATGGGTATGCAAATATCTGTTTGAATCTCTGCTTTTAATTCTTTTGGGTATATACCCAGAAGTGGAATTGCTGGATGATGTGATAATTCTACTTTTAATCTTTTTAAAGAAACTACCATACTATTAATATTTAGATTTATTTTTAGTGCAATTTTAAGCCACCGTAGTAACACGATCTGATTTACAGTCGTTTGGGATTTTTGTTTGTTTGGTTTTGAGACAGGGTCTCACTCTGTCACCCGAGCTAAAGTACAGTGGCATCATCATAGCTCACTGCAACTCCAAACTCCTGGGCTTAAGCAAGCCTCCCGCCTCAGCCTCCTGAGTAGCTGGGACTATGGGCATGCAGTGCCACACCTGGCCAATTTTTAAAAATTTTTCGTAGAGATGGGGTCTTGTTATATTGCTCAGGCTGGTCTTAAACTCCTGGCCTCAAGTGATCCTCCTGCCTCAGCCTCCCGAAGTGCTAGGGTTACAGATGGGAGCCACCGCACCTGGCCCCTGACTCATAGTTTAAAAGAGAACTCAGCTTCTCACTGTGGCTGCCATGTCAAGAATAGATCTGGGAGAATTCGTATAGAGGCCGGGAGAGCAGTGAAGACATTATTGCTGGGGGGATAGTGGGGATGGAGGAGAGAACTGGAAACACTTGTGGATGCACTGATTGTGGAAGGTGAGAAAAGGAGGGATCTAGTGTGACTCCTAGGTTAGAGCAGCTGGAGGGAAGCTGGCACCCTATACTGACATGGCGGAGATTTGGGGGCAGATTTGGGGGGTGAATTAAGAGCTCTGTTTTGGGCATATGTTCGGTTTTCACTTTTGTTAGTCATCCAAGTGATGATGGCAAGGCAAGGAAGGAAGCTATCTGCATATAGATGGTATTTCGGATCATGGGACTGAATGAGGCATCTGTTGGGGTCACAGGGTTCTCATGGACTCCAGTCATGAGGAATGATGCTGGGTTGGGGTGGTGGGGTGATGAACCTAAATTAGGAGGCTGTCATCTGAGGGCGTAAGGGAGTATGGATGGGCTCACCTGTGTGTCCACACCCAGCTCTGGGTCATATTTCCAGGGGGGTGTCAAGGGGTGGGACAAATGGAGGGGTGTTTCTTAGAGGAGTCACCTCACTCCACCTAGGAGGCCTAGGCCAGGCGCTGGGGCTCACAATGGCCAGGTCCTGCCTAGCCACCTGAGATTGGAAGGAAGGCGTGGGAGAAGGGCTTTGTAGAGCTCAGGTCCCCCTGAGGTTCACAGCTCAGCGCTTCACAGTCTTTTACCACAAAACCCACTTCCTGTGATTTTTTGTCTCTGGGTTATCTCCACTATCATGAACTTCCTGTGAGCAGCATTAAGCAAGTTCTCAAGAGAAATGTCAGCCACACTGAGAAGGTTGAGGTTCCTTCCTCCTTCCTGTCAGAGCCAGCCCTTGGGGCTGTAATTGGGTTCTGAGTGTAAGAGCTTCTTGATGGCGGGACCCAGACCAAGCCCCTCCCTGCCCAGACTAGTGTCTGGCACCCAGGCAGTGCATTAGCAGGTGTTTGCTGATCACATGCTAGGCTGAAGCTGCCACGGGAGGCTAATTTTGATTCATGCAGTCCTGGTACCCAGAGACAAGAGGCTTCATTCCTGGAGTAAGATATAGCCCCCACCTCAGATGACTGCCCCAAGAATCCATTTACAAATTGGCGCCATGTCAGGAACACCTGTCTATCCAGGCGTTGAAGAAGAGAAAAGGAAAAGAGTTGAAGTTCCAATTTACAGAGAGTGTCCTTCCCCTACGGCTCCACCCTCCCAGGCAGTGACCAAAGAATAGCTTGAACAAGTCCCTTTCTCTCCCTCTTACTCAGGTCTCACACATAGGGAAGTGGCAAGGCCTTGGATGCCTGTGGGAGGTAGCAGAGACCATCTTGAAACCCAGGCACATTAAAGCCTTGCCGAGTGGCCTTGCTGCTTGGAAGGAAGAGGTGAGGAGTCCTCAGACACAGACTGGGTAGGATCCACTGCTGCCCTTGGCACTTTCTGTGACCCTGGGCTCATCACTTTGGGTCTTAGTTTTCCCATTTGTAAACACTGGGAATAATACTCCCCTGTTTAACAGAGTTGTTAACCTTCATAGAGATGATTAAATAGGGAAGTCAACATAGAAGAACCTACCTCACCTAGACTGGCCCACAGTAGGTGCTCAAGTGTTCGGGTATAGCAAACATGTGTGCACACGTGTGTGCAAGATCAATCGCAACCCCCTACGTTGACTGAAAGGACATACTCATGTTTGTCACATCTGTCCCCTACCTCTGAAACTATAGGCAACTGAATTCTGCATAGTCAGAACAAAACAGTGGCACAGATAAACCAAAACGGCAGTTAAACCATAGGTAAGATTTGGAGCACCGTGTGTTTCAAGTTGGACTGCTTCAGAAAAGAGCTATTGTTAATGCTCTGAGGATTTCAGACTAAGTAACAGGGTGGTGAAGTAAGCCCCTCACCCCCAGAAGGAGCTGAGGATTTCAGGAGAGATAACCCGCCCTTCAAAAAGCTTCCCCAGCCCTCCTTAAATTCAGGATGGTTAGCCCTCCTGCACACCACCCCCAGCCCCACGCTGCCTCTGACAGATCACTGACCACCTGTCCAGAAATTGCCTGTTCCCTGGTTGAACTTGCTTCCTGGGTGGTGCATTCCTTTGGATGAATGATCATGCTGGCTGGACTCACCACTCTACCCGGGTCCCTAGCATTGTGCCTGGCCCATGGTAAGCACTTGGTGCATTTTGGGGTTTTTTGTTGTTGTTGTTTTGTTTTGTTTTTGGAGATAGGGCCTTGCTCTGTCACCCAGGCTGGAATGCAATGGTGCAATCATAGCTCACTGTACCCTCGAATTCTTGGGCTCAAGCAGTCTTCCTGCCTCAGCCTCCCAAGTAGCTGGTACTACAGGTACACTACTGCGCCCAGCTAATTTTTTTTTTTTTTTTTTTTTGTAGAGACAGGGTCTCACCATATTACCCAGGTTGGTCTCAAACTCCTAGGACCAAGCAATCCTCCCACCTTGGCCTCCCAAAGCACTGGGATTTTAGGCATGAGCCACTGCACCAGGTCAATTGTTTTTGTTTTGTTTTTTAATATAATTAAAAAGCTGCTTGGCATGTTTTCATCCTTAAGAATTCCAGGCCAGGCACAGTGGCTCAGAGTTCGAGGCTGCAGTGAGCTATGAACACACCACTGCACTTCAGCCTGGGAACAGAGTAAGACCTCCTCCAGCCTGAGCAAGAGCGAGACGCCGTCTCTACTAAAAATAGAAAACATTAGGCAGACGACTAAAATAGGAAAAAAAAATTAGCCAGGCGTGGTGGTAGGTACCTGTAGTCCCAGCTAGTCAGGAGGCTGAGGCAGGAGGATTGCTTGAGCCCAGGAGTTTGAGGTTGCTGTGAGCTAGGCTGATGCCACGGCACTGTAGCCCAAGCAACAGAGTAAGATTCTGTCTCCAAAAAAAATAAAAGAGAACAGAGTAAGACCCTCTCTCTTAATAAAAAAATTCCATATGCAGAGAAGATAATAACGAGAATTAAAGTAAGACTTCTTGGGGCTGGTCTAGCAAGAAACAACATTTTTGTGTGGTCTGCCTGTCAAACTTGCTGTGACGAGCTTGGGAAACAGGGAATCAGACACAAGTGACTGCAGCAACCGGATCACAGCTCTGAAAGGTGGGGGGTGAGATCCTGAGAGGGGTACCTGAGAGCCTGTGTCAGAAGTTTGTGCTTGATTTGAGACCAAGGAAACACAACTCTGAGGTGCTGTCCCAGACATTAGAGATCGTGCCCAGGTAAACAGGACAGGATCCATCACCGCAGAGCCAGTGCCCTGGCAAGGTGGGCCTGGCCACAGGCAGGGCTTTCTCCTTCCTCTCCCCACCTTCCCTGACCACCCGCTTCTCGGCCTACAGCTTCTGTGGAATGGCTTAGTGCAGGAGATGTGAGAGGGTTAAAATTCAGGCCCGCTGGAGACCCAGGAGCTCTGGGCTTGGTGCCCACAGGGGATTAGGTTTGCAACAAAGTGGTGAGCTGGTAACAATGACCCTGTCCTTTGCAGAGTACTTAAAGGAGAAGCTGGAGCAGTATGTGCGGCAGCTGCAGGTGGTGAGGGTGGTGCGGCAGGAGGAGCGGAAGGGCCTGATCACTGCGCGGCTGCTGGGGGCCAGCATGGCCCAGGCAGAGGTGCTTACGTTCCTGGACGCCCACTGTGAGTACAGAGCGCTGGGCTGCCTGTAGCCTGCTGCCTCCCTCCCTGGCAGCATGAGGAGCAGTGGGCGCCACAAGGCCTGTTCTGCTGTTCCAGGAGTGAGGGAGGCTTGGGACCCACTCTAGCTGCTTCTCCCCCTCTCTCACCACAATCCCAAGAATGTGTTACC
The DNA here is from genome assembly GCA_963575035.1 of Avahi laniger. NCBI lineage: Eukaryota > Metazoa > Chordata > Mammalia > Primates > Indriidae > Avahi > Avahi laniger. Next base: position 22,884 of record CAUYSK010027220.1, on the reverse strand, counting down.
AGGAGGCACAAATAGCCCTAAAACAACTGGTGACTCTAGAATAGCTGGGAGTATGCTTTGGGGCCTCAGGCACTCATCCCTCCCTCTCACCCCTCATTTGTACCTTGTTCTGAGCTCAGCCCCCTCACAGAGGCCTCCTGTTACCACTGAGAACTGGTTTGCTTGGGCCTTTTTATAGGGCCACATGGAACCAAGAAGGCCTCCCTCTTGCCGAAAACCAAAACACCTCCCCACTGTTGTCAGGGAAAAAAATTGTTCCCTAAGAGCAGTGATATTTATCGGGGATTGTGCTAGACTTGGAGTCAGGATTTTGGGTTTACATTCTGACTCTGCCATTAACTTAGCCTCGGTTTCCTCATTTGTTAAAATGGGAATGATACCAGCCTTACCTAACAAAGTTATTACTCTGAGGGTCAAATGCAGTAATACATGCAGAAGTTCATTGAAAATCTCAAATGGCTAGGCAAATGAAAGGGATTATTATTATTCTACAGTTGGGGCTGAAGCTTGAAATGCAAATACCCCTGGGAGAGAGAACACCGCCTTCTGAAGTCCACACTTGGGTGGGGAGGGCCGACTCAGTGGATGGGCTGGAAACCCTCAAGACAGCCGTCTCTAGGGCCTTCTCTGTGCTTGGATAGTTTGAGTTGACCACTTTATCCTCTGAGACCTCCATCCATCCTCCCAAAGCTGCCTCCCCCTTTGGGGGTGGGTGGTGGTGGGAGGATTTCAGATCTCTCCATGTTCCCTGCAGCTGTGGGGCTTGCTTGTGCTTCTCTGTCCATAACTGGGGAACGGGTACAGGGTCCTCTTGTCCTCCTGGGTCTCCCCACCCGGGTGGGACTTGGGCTTAGCTGACTCTGCCTCCTGGGCTGGGCCTGCAGGCGAGTGCTTCCACGGCTGGCTGGAGCCCCTCCTGGCTCGGATCGCCGAGGACAAGACAGTGGTGGTGAGCCCAGACATCGTCACCATCGACCTTAACACTTTCGAGTTCTCCAAGCCCGTCCAGAGGGGCAGAGTCCACAGCCGTGGCAACTTTGACTGGAGCCTGACCTTTGGCTGGGAAACTCTACCTACACATGAGAAGCAGAGGCGCAAGGATGAGACCTACCCCATCAAGTAAGGACCATAGCCTGGTGAGGCCCCAGCCTGGCCTCCATGGCCCCAGTCCCACCCAGTTCCAGGGACCTGTGCCAGCTCATGTCAACATTTATTAGGCACTTTTTCAAGCACTTGACATATTTTATTTAATCCTCACTCCCTATAAAGTAGATACTATGACTAACCTATGTTATAGGTGAGAACACTAAGGTTCATAGTGATAAACAGCTGACCATACAGCTAGCAAATGATGGAGCAAGGATAACATCTCAGCAGTCTGACCCAAAGCCCTGACTGTGGCACTATACTGCCTCCCACCATGATAGCTTGCTCTTGCAAGCTGTGGCACTTACCGTGTGCCAGGCACTGGACTAAGGACTGTACATACTTTATCTCATTTATTTCCCCCTACACGTAGAAGGACGTGGCCAGTGCTTGCAGAGGGGGTGAGAGATGGCAGGTAGAGGCCATTATGGAATAGCCACTGTAATAAGAAGGGGTGGCATGTGCCCCCTGGTCACTGTCTTTGAAAAGACCAAGAACATATTAAAAGAAAATAAGTTTTTTGCAGTTTGAAATTTGTTGCAATTGCCCCGAACTTTTTTGGTAAAAGGCCAGATCGTAAATATTTTAAGTTTTGCCAGCCACATAGAGTCTGTTGCATATTCTTCTTTGTGTTATTGTGGTGGTGGTGTTTTAACAATCCTCTAAATATGTGAAAACCATTCTTTGCCCCAGAGCCTAATAAAAACAGGTAGCTAGGCCAGATTTTGCCCATAGGATATAGCATGCCAGCCCCTGAGCTATAGGGCAGATAGTTGAAAGTTAATCCACTGTTTAGTGCCCATCTGGGCTTGCTTTCCCCTCTCATACCTACCCTGTCCTTCCCTCTCCAGTTTGCCCATTGCTGTTGTTAGAGACCACAAGTTTATTTTAACAGTTGTCTCAGACAAACTGAGTTGGGGAGTGACTTTTAGAGTATCCTATGGTTTGGGATTATTTGTGCCATTGCTTTCCTGCTGGCCAGGAGACTTAAGGGTCAACTGAATATACATCAGGAATGGAGGGAAGCAGAGGTTGGGGAAACATGGCTGGAGATAGAGGGAAGGTTTGAAAAGGGGAAAGAGTTGGAGTTGTTCCCCCTCCACATGCCCAAAATCCAAAGAATGCTGCCGTGAGTCTCAGAGAGGGCTCAGATGGGTGCCATAGGGAGGAGTCCCGCGGATCCTGAACAGTCAGCTGCTCTAGCTCCATTAAAAGGAGAGAGGGAAAAGAGAAGGCAGGAGAGAGAAAAGAAATTGGAACTCTCTACTGCCCTTCCACTTGTTTCATAGATGCCTTTTGTTTGGTGTGTTCTGCAACAAATCCCACCCCCTCCCCCAGCTGGAGGCCAGGCACACAGCGGCACAGACAGGAACAGGGCACCTGGCTCCTGCCCATCGCTGACGTCCCTGGCTCCGATGTCCAAGGACCATACAACTGGAAGACAAAGCTCCAGTGTTTGAGGAATGAATTTGCTCTTTGGTCCAAATGCCCTGGTGGCACTCACAGCTCGCCAAGGCACTTCGTAGTACACCACTAGGAGGACTGCTGGTGGTACCCGCCCACCCTCACCTCTCAAGCTAATGGGAGGCTACAAGGAGAGGTAGAGGGCCCAGGGGATCCTAGGAAGTAGGCCAAGAAATACAGGGTGTTTCCTAGAGGTTGCTTGTTGGTTGTGGATTTATGGGGAGTTTATCTTCACAGCTAATTTGCCAGAGACTTCTCAATATACGAGATCAAGATTGCAAAGACAAAGACAGGCCCCTGAGGGGGAGGCCCTCAAGAGGAAGCAGGTTAGCTTCAAAGCACTCATCTGAAGTTCCAGAACTCTCTGAGCCTCTCAGGGTACTATTTGGGCTGGCTTAGGACCCCTGGAGAGGCCAGAACCAGTGACAGGAAGCCAGCCTGAGCAAGAGGGTTTCCCGACTGAAAGTCCTTCCGGAATGTGGCTGCAGGAGCCAACTTCAGGGTGACAGGAGCAGCCATAGCATAACACCACGGTCAAGCTCCTGTGTAGTCACCTTGATAGATGAGACAATGAACGCTAATTGGCTCTGGCACTTTGTGTACAAGGTACTTTAATAGATTCTGGAGTTAAAGAGAAGGTTTCGGTATCTTTCCACTTGGTTGTGCCACGTGAAGCCGCCCACTGAGGGCAGCAAAGCCGTATCCAAGCCAGCCTGGCTCAGACACGGAAGCCAACAGCTAGTGATGATGTGCTCCTGCCCCTGCCTTCCCCTTGGCTTAGACCTCCCCTTGTCCACTTGGGTACCTGAACCCTTAGCCCAGCCCCTCTTATGAGTAACCGGGTACCCAAATTCTAGGTATGAGATTTTTTTTTTCAATTTATCTTAACTTGGGTCTGTGCTTCCCTACCTTTGTCTGAAAGCCAGAATCTTTTTATAACCTTCCAAATGCCCCTGAAGGCCAAATTGAGCTTGATCTCACCTCATTTCCCACTCTGTCTCTGGTGGGAAGCACCTCTTATCAGTTTCCCTGTTCAAAGCAACTGATGGCTTTTCCCCAAAGCTAAAGTTTCTCACGCAGTAAAAAGCACTGTGGCTAGGCTCCTACTACTACTGTGGCTTTATAGTCCCCAAAAGGCCAGGGATCCTGAAACACAATGGTCAGCCTAGCTAATAATATTCATTCATTCCTAGTTTGGATCCTGCCGGGCTTCTGAAAACTGAATATCTACTATGCTCCAAGCACTTTGCTGCCAAAAAGTAAACAAAGGTAGCTTTAACTGCTGCTAGAAGACTGAGCTCTCAGGGAATGGAAACTGTCTTTCTCAGCTCTGTAATGTCCCACATGCAGCACAGGCCCTGGTGGCCAGTGTTTCATGCACCCTTGGCTGAATGAATGAATGAGTGCCTTTTAGAGTAAGGATAATTATCTCTCTCCTCGACCTGGTCCTAGCATAGGAAGAAGACAGAGTAAAAGCTAAGTGAATGAGTTAGTGGAAGGAGGGACTGCACATCCTGGGCAAGAGGAAAGACGGGGAGATAGGGTAGGAGGCCCAGGAGGGGATTCCACAAACAGCTTTCCCTGCCAGGCTCCCGGTCCTCCTCCCCCAGAAGATGTACATGCTTCTCCCTCTGTCTCTCCAGATCCCCGACGTTTGCTGGTGGCCTCTTCTCCATCTCCAAGTCCTACTTTGAGCACATCGGTACCTATGATAATCAGATGGAGATCTGGGGAGGGGAGAACGTGGAAATGTCCTTCCGGGTGAGAGTGAAGAGGGCTTTGGGGAGTGGGGGGATGGACAACATCCCAGGGGACTGGCAGCGGCAGCCTCAGGGATATCACATCTGGAACTGAATTTAACAAGGTGGCTGTTTTCAGCTGTTTTCCATCATGGCTCCGCCTTTCTTTTGCTCCCGTCCCTGTCTGTGGCAGTAGGGCTTTGGCAATCAGATTGGCTAGCTTGAAACAAATTACTGGGCAGAACTTCTCAGCAGGAGAGGATAATAAGGATGGGACATCTGGGGACTTGGGACTCTTTTATGATGTCTGTGGGAATAGGGTTAGGGTAAAGGTAGAAACAGGTCAGTAACCAGTCACTGTCCTTTTTCTGGAAAAATCAGGTTCCCCTTCTCAGGCCAAAGGACTTATGCTCTGGTAGCCTTTGGAGTTTCCCTACCTATGCTCACCACACTCTTCATAACTGTAGGAGAAGATGGTGGCCCCAGTTCTGGTGCATCCCAGAAGTCTGAGAGATTCCAGGAAGTAGACAAATCAGGATTAGGTCAGGAAGAAAAGACTGCCTCTCCATGAAACCTACACAAATCCCCATGACATGGAAAAGGAATTAATAAGTAAATGAAGTCATTTATGAAGTCACCTCTCATACTGTCTGGCACATATTAATCATTTAGTTGACACCTACTCTACTATAGGAGGTACTATAACTTTACCTATACTATAACTATGATTATGTATTTCTGTTACTGCCAAAATAAAAAGAATAACAACATACCTTCCCATCTAAAATCCAAGAGAGAAGACCAATGGGAGGGATGTCTTTAACCAGCTCACCAGCGTAGAGAAGGGTCCCCAGCCAAGCACCATAACCCTGTGTTCTGATCCTAGGCTCCTCAGTGAGCCTCTGACCTCTGTTCAATCTCTCTGCTCATAAGCTAGTAGCTAAGGGTCCAGATGACTACCACTGGCCACCTGGCAGTTGACTGTCCTTGCTATTAATTAATACATTGATGCTCTGATGTGGGAGAGCTTGAGTTTCCAGGTATGCCTGGGTAAGCTGATAAAATCACATTTCCAGGTCAAAAAGCCAAGTGATCAGAGCTCAAAGTAGTTATATAGACATAGGTAACAAAACTTAACCAAGTCTTTTCTCTAAAGTGGGCCCTGGTAACCTCAGGACCCTGCAGCTCTCTGTTTGCTTAAATCAGAATGAACCAATGTCAGAGAGCATGGGATTGTGTAGTCATGGCCTAAGAAGAAGCTTAGTCAATGTCCTTTTTTCCAGGGAGAGAGAGCAGCATTTGCCCAAGTCCTTGGACCTGTGGTTGGCACCCTGGGGACAGAACAGAACTCCTTAGGGGATTATTCCACCTGCCCCGCTGAAGGCCCCACCCTGTCTCCTCTTATGTCAGGTGTGGCAGTGTGGGGGCCAACTGGAGATCATCCCATGCTCTGTGGTAGGCCACGTGTTCCGTACCAAGAGCCCCCACACCTTCCCCAAGGGCACCAGTGTCATTGCTCGCAATCAAGTGCGCCTGGCTGAGGTCTGGATGGACAACTACAAGATGATTTTCTACAGAAGAAATTTACAGGCAGCAAAAATTGCCCAAGAGGTGAGAGGAAATGGTGCTCAGAAGGTATTTGGATGGAGAGAAGTACAAATCTCAGACCCTGGTGAAGGGCTTAAGGGCAGAGGCCCATCCCATCTCTGCCATCTGGTGCCTCCCTTCACCCCTCAGAGCTCATAATCTAGAGACCAGGGAGGGCCCCAGGGCACAAAGATTTTAAAGGCTAGAGGATGTTGTCCCTACCTGAAAAGTTCTTGTATTCCAGATGAGGGTTGGGGGAGAGGAGAGGGAGAAGAGATTTGGGGAAAGAACCTCTTACAGAAGGAATGGCTTGGAATTCGGGACTGGGAGAGAACTGACCAGGGAGTCACAGGAGATGAGGGAGTAGGGGAGTCTATGGGTGAGGGGTTTCAAAGCTGGGCAGGGGGTTTGGACTGTAGCCCAGACAAGAAGGTCAAAGACTGGTGGAAGTGACCCTTAGGGGGCTGGCTTGGTTGACAGAAATCCTTCGGTGACATTTCGGAGCGATTGCAGCTGAGGGAACAACTACATTGTCACAACTTTTCCTGGTTCCTGCACAACATCTACCCAGAGATGTTTGTTCCTGACCTGACACCCACCTTTTATGGAGCTGTAAGTCTTGAGGACCCACCTGCCTACCCATCATCATAGCACCCCCTAGAGAAGAAGTTCAAGACCAGTTACCCCACAGATGGATAACAAATAAAAATTGACTTTTACCCTCCTTCCTCCTTTATCCAGGAAGAGGACTGAGAGGCCACTTTGGGGCTTCTAGAGATAGATAAAATCCTTATAAGGGGAAAACAGCCCATAAGCAGTGGTTCTCAAACATTAGCATGCATCAATATCACCAGGAAGACAGTGTTAAAACTCTAGGCCCCATCTGCAGGGTTTCTGATTGAGAGGGATGGGGTGTGAAAGTCTCATTTCTAACAAGACTCCAGGTGACGCTGATGGTCTGGGGTCGCACTTCGAGAACCACTGCTTATAAGGGATCTCTCATGTGCTGACCCGGCATCCTGAGAGGTTCCCCATCCTGGCCCACAGTGGGTACCCAGTCCTGCCTTTCCCAGCTTCTGCGGCTGTGCACCTCACTTTGCTTTTAACTCCAGGCGTGTGGGTTAATGAGCAGAGGAGAAAAATCACAGGGGAAATCTGGCCATGCAAATTTATTCCAGTTGACTAGAATTTGTTCCCATTGGGTGCCTCACCGCAAACTAGGAAACCCGATTGTGCCATCCTGGTTCCCTCTCTGCTTACCATTCTGCAGATCAAGAACCTCGGCATCAACCAATGCCTGGATGTGGGTGAGAACAACCGTGGAGGGAAGCCCCTCATCATGTACTCCTGCCACGGCCTTGGCGGCAACCAGGTATACGGCCCAAGCGCAGCAGGGCAGGCCCAAGAGAAACCTGTCTCTGAGGCATCTCCTCTCCTCATGGGTTCCCTTTCTCTCCCTTAAATAATCCTTTGCTGAAAACTGGGTTGGAGGAGCTCCAGAAGGAGGAAGAAATACCATCCTTGCCTTCAGGAGGCTTCCAGACTGAGGGGAAATGCATATCTCTCTCTCTCTTTCTCTCTCTCTCTCTCTCACACACACACACACACAGTCTGAAGTCTGAATTAGGGACATCCAGAGGGAACACGGCCTCAGTGATGGGTGCTGCAGAGGGATGGGTAGGACTGTTAATCAGAGGAGGTTCACTGGAGGAGGCCAGCAGCTGGGTGATATTTGGGGGTGAGTATGGAAAATTTGTTAGCACTTTCCCTTATCTACATTCAAATTCTATCTTCAATGCCTCCTCTCTTGGAAGCTACCACCCTATCACTTAGCAGTGACCCCAAAACAACCACCTACTGACATCTCAGTTACCTGAGGTCCTGAGAATTTACCCCATGCCTCACAATGCCCCAGTGTGTCCCTGAGGAATAACTGGTAACCTCCCATCCCCTACCCTCAGTCTACCCTGAATGCCCAGTGCCCGGTAAGTGACAGCCACCTAAAACAGAGCAGAAGCAAGGAAGGTAGTGTCACGGGATGGGACGTGGAACAGACTGCCGGCCTATGCAAATGAAGACAGTCATTCTAATGCAGTTTCCTGTACCATTGGCCTGCAAGACGATTTTAGGTGGTACATTGAAGAACATTTTTAAAATTTTGATAGTAATTTATTAGCTAAAATGGAATCCGCATATCAAACACATGATTTCACAGATGTTTAAAGTGAGGCTAAATTTTAATTTTTGATTTAAAGAAAATAAGTAACTATTATTCCAGTCTAACCCAGATATGGCAAAAATCATGAAGGCAGAATATAAATTACTAACATCTTGGCATGGCCTCGCCGGCTCACTTTCCTCCCCAGGAGGCAATTTGTGGCTGGCATCTCAGGGCAGGTGGCTTTAGAAGGTGGTGGGTGAACTCTCCACTGGCTCCTCAAGACCTCCTCTTGTCTTCACTTCCAGTACTTCGAGTATACAACCCAGAGGGACCTTCGCCACAACATAGCAAAGCAGCTGTGTCTACATGCCAGCACAGACACTCTGGGTCTCAGGAGCTGTCACTTCACTGGCAAAAATAGCCAAGTCCCCAAGGATGAGGAATGGGAATTGACCCAGGTGAGTCAGTCGCCCGGAAAGCTCAGAATCAAGAACCTGAGGCCACATCTGCATCTCCTTTTTTGTAACTGGCCCAAGACCCATCACTAGTAAATGGCAGGCATGGGAACAGTCTGACTTTGAAGGCATGGGCTCTTTCCATTACACCACGTGCTTTAGGATAAATGATGTAACTTAGCTCAAGCCAGCACCCCTAGTGAGCCTACACACCCCACTTTAGCTTGGGAAAAGAGGAACCTAACCTTGAGGCTATAGGGAAGGAAGGAGTCTAAACAATCAAGGGCATAAAATTGGGAATGGGCAGCAGTGGCCCCAGATCTTTGAGCCTGGCCATCTAGGGGAGGGGGAGACCCTCAAGGCATTTTTCTGTTGGCCACGGTCCTATCTTTTTTTATTCCATCCACTCAGGCTAAAGCCAAGGACGGGGAATTGGCACAGACAGACATAGACACTTGGAAATGCTTCTCTGATGAGAGTCTAGCATCCCAGGAAAGGAATTAAGAGTGTCTTTGTACCTTGTTGGGTTTCCTTTGCCTTTTACCAATTGCCCCCCATCTCATTACCCCTAGTAGTACAATCTGTGGCCCAGATTGACCCTTTGCTGTGTCATCTTTTAGGATCAACTCATCAGGAACTCAGGATCTGGTACCTGCCTGACATCCCAGGACAAAAAGCCAGCCATGGCCCCCTGCAATCCCAGTGACCCCCACCAGCTGTGGCTGTTTGTCTAGGACCCAGATCATCCCCCAAGGGAGCCCCCACAAGCCTCTCAGGAAACAGGATTGCTGATGTTTGGAAACCCGATCGTCAGTTTCTCTGTCGGCCTTAAAGATGGGTTTCTAAACCCAATGAATATCAAGGCAGGACATTCCTACTCCTTGCAACAACATTGGGCTCATTTTCTTTCCTCCACACTGATGGAACAGACGATCAGGACATATGCTGCTTGGCCGAGGGCTTTCCCTCTGTCCTGGAAACAGGCCTCCAAAGCAGAGAAGGCAGCTGGGGGAGGGCCCAGGGCAGCAATGCTGACCTCAAGAAAAGCACTTCTGTAGCCACGTCCTGAATCCCTGGCCATCCACAGCAACTGCAGAATCTAGTGAAATGGTGTATTCTAACAGAGGGATTAGAGGTCTGAGAGAACCTCTCTTGCTAATATTGCCCAAAGTTTGCAGAACTGTTTACAGAAAGCTCCCTCACACGTGTCTTTTATCTGCACAATAATCCTGTGAGAAAGACAGGACAGGAACCACTGTGCCCATTTTATAGATAAGAAAACTGAGAGGGAAAAGAGCTTACCTATAGTCCCATAGCTAACAGATGGCTAGAGCTGAGATGGAGCCTCAATCTTCCATGCTGAGCCAGGGCTTCTTCCACTACACCACAAGAACACTAGGCAACTAGCCACCAGCCCTCTCATCCCCTCTGCCTTCTGTCCCGGTCATTTCTAGCCAGTTGGCCTCCATAAAGCAGAACAATGGAGCCAGGTAGCCATTGGAGGGGAGACCACATTTGGGAATCCTGGGATGTTAGTGTTGAAAGAAAGCTGCTAGAACCAGTGATTTCCAAGTTTAAGTCCCAGAACCCTTTTTTCTAAGCCCCATAGGAAAGGTAGATAAAAAGCAAAGTAGTAGGAATGAAATTGAGGGAGGAGCAGGCAATGCCCTCTAGCCCCTGGAGTTCTAAGTCTGTAAGCACAACTTGAAAACCGTTGTTTTAGTCCAACCCTATCATTTTCCTATTATGAAACCAAGACCAGAGAGGTGAATTTGTCCAAGGTCACTCACCCAGCAAGGTATTGGCAGCCCTGAAGCCAAAGACTCGGGTAAGACTAACTAGAGTCCTGGGAAGTCCAAAGGAGCAGGGACGGCGTGCAGAGTCGAACTGACTGGAAGACTGATCCCATCTGCCATGCTTGCATGAAGCCCCTCTGTGGAGCAGACCAGATGTGAATCCAGCTCTTCAAGCTCAGGGACTCACCGCTGCACTTGGCTCCTTTGCCCAGCTGCCCAAAGGACAAAAATTCTATCCAGGAAGGCTGCTTTTGACTTTCAATAGCAAGCTGTCACCACTTGAGGGTGCCATGGGACTGCAGCTGCCTCTGTTCCCATGCAGTTTACCCTGAGAGCTTTCCAGGCTCTGTAGGGGAGACATTCTGAGGTAGCCCAGCCAAAGGAAAAGGAGAGTGGCCAGGGTGTGACCTGGAGAAAGGAACAGTTCATTCCCAGAAAGAAAAGAGAATTGCACATGGGATCCTAGTAGAAATAAAGGTTTTATGGCATTGGTAAAGGAAGTCTTCATTGGGTTCTTCTTCCGCCGTGTTGTCTTTTAGCTGGATTAGTTGATCTGGGCTGTGAAGAACCACACATCTGAAAAGTTCTGTTACAGCCGTGATCTTGTGGCCCCAAACATGGCCTGGCCCCAAATCTAGCCCCCATGTATTGTGTGCCCAGCATGTGTAGACATGAGATGTAAGATGAGGTCCTTCTCCCATGGAACTCATACTTTAAAAGGAAACAAATCATCACAAGCCTGGAGGCGTGCAAAGATGTGCTAGATGAGTTGGAAAGAACAACTCCCGCTAAGGGAAATCAGGGAAGACCTCACAGAGATGGTGACATCAGACCTAAGACCTCAAAGGATGAGTTCTCAGGTGGGAATGGCTCAGTAAGCAGAGATGTCACACAAGCAGTGATCTAGCATGAGCAAAGCCACAGTGGGACAAAAGTACAAATGGGTCTGGGAAACCAAGGGGACATCAGGGTGAGAGAGCAATGGGTGTAGAAGCTAGGAGATCAGGGCCACATTATGACTTTTGTGGGCCCTGGGCACTTTTGCCTTCATAGGACCCTTGCTCCATAAGAAAATATTACAAGTTAAGCCAGGTGCAATGGCTCACGCCTGTAATCCCCACACTTTAGAAGGTTGAAGCAGGAGGATTGTTTGAGGCCAGGGGTTCAAGACCATTCTGAACTACACAGCGAGACCCTGCCTCTACAAAAAAATTAGCTGGGTGCATCGGTGCTCACCTGTAGTCCCAGGTGCTCAGGAGGCTGAGGTAGGAGAGTCACTTGAGCTCAGGAGTTTGAGGTTACAGTGAGCTATGATGATGCCACTGCACTCCAGCCTGGGCAACAGAGTGAGACCCTATCTCAAAAACACATATATATATATATATTTGATAACTGCATTGGTCTAAAAACAAATATAATTTAGGCTGATTGTATTTATTTTAAAAGAATCTAAAACATTTTTGCAGGCCCTTACAAGTATTGGGCACTGTATCTACTGTTCCTACTGGGTAAGTCAGCTCTGTAGAAGAGTGGGTTGGGGCTCAATTGAGAAAGGCTTTTAATGCTACGGTATTAGGTAAAGTAAGCCATAGAGAGTCGTGGTCCCAGACCCTAACCCTGGCCTTACTCTTGGTTGCATTAAACATCCAAACATTTATCAGGCATTGATCATTTGCCATTTATCCCAGTACCCTCATTCCATCTATAGTATCACCCAACAGCTCCCCAGCCCAATCATATTGTGATATGTGTCCAACCAAGGTCCCCTCTTCTGGTGCCAAGAAGGTTCTACCTGCCTCCAAATGTCATCTCCCAGGAACAGTCAGCTAAGAGGAACTCACAGGAAGTGAGAGATGCAGCAGAAGTGAGATGATCCAGGTTTGGGGGTGAGGGGAGGACTCGGGAAGGGAAGTGGCCCAGCAGAGGGAGAGGGTGCCGGTGGGAGTGAGTGGCACCCGCTTTGTGGCCTTCCCCTTAGCCAAGGCTGGCCTTGCCCTAAATTACACCTGTACTCTTTCTTAAAACCCACCCCTCTGGCCACTTTCAGAGCTAACCTAAGGCCACCAACTCTTAAAACCTTGCTGCTAGCCCTATGCTATAATCTGGCTCCAGGAGCCTCTCACTTTAGCGCTGAAGGGCTGGTCCCTCTCTGGGGATTTATTTCCCACTTGAAGAGTATCGGGGCCATTACCAAAAATAGCTAAATGTCCCAGAATTTATTCTTTACTTTTTAATTACAAAAGTAAAACTGTGGAGAAAAGTCAAATAATATAGAAAAATATGAGGTTAAAAAAAGTGAAATTCATCCTCATGGTGCCCCATACCTACTGATTCATTCTCTAGAGGTAATAACTGTACACAGCTTGGTATACAGACCCTTCCATGCCTTTTTCTATGAATATACAAATGCACACACAGTACCATGTTGTTTGCAGCTTACTTTCTTCACGTATACTAGGATATCTTTTCATGTCAGCTCATTAAAGTCTACCTCATTCTTTTTAAAAGCTGCATGGTATTCCATTGTAGGGTTAAACCCAACTGATTTAACCTTCCCCTATTTTTATGAATACTTGCATTTTTCCTAATTTTGTGACAAACTATATTATAACCTACAACTTTGTACATTTATTTTGTACATAGTACATGTATGCCTGCGATTATTTCAAAAGGATACATTCCTAGAATTAGAATTGCTTAGAAGAAATGCAGTGCCTCAAAATTTAAGCCAACGTCATTGTCTAGATCTAACCCTAAGAGAATAAAAGAGTCTGATCAGCATGGGAGATTAGGCACCGATTGTGAGGGTCTTAAACGCAGTCCTAGAATTTGGTTTTTAAGCAAATACAGATTGGGCTTCTCTGGACTAGGCCAAGGGTACAAAGACGGATGTGAAACTGGCCCTGACCTTAAAGGTTCACCACTTTGGAGTAGGTGATGTCCAGAGGTAACCTTTAGGAGGCCCTCAAGCTTCCTCTCAGATTCCTCATCCCAGGGATAGAGCTGTCTCCTTACTCTCCAGGGGAGGCAGGAAAGAGAGAGAAGAATGACAAGAATGAGTTCCCTAGCCCAGCTCAGCCCTCTTCCCAGAGGTCCACTTTGCATCAGAATGCTGCAGGTTGGGCTGGAAGAGGGAGCCCTCCAGGTTGTCTGAGCATTAAAAAGCAAATCCCCTGAACAGCTCAAGGACCCTGAAAAGGTGCCAGTCTGTGCTGACTCCTATGAACAGCCTTTTCCACACCTCCTGATGTGACGTGAGGTGAGGCATGAAGCTTGAATTCCGGAGAGTCAAGGTGACAAAAAGCTCCAGGTGGGCCAGGTGAGTTTCCTGCTTCCCTCTAGGTTTCTGCCTTCTTTCTGCCTAAATTCCCCGGCTTTGCTACCATCGCTGCTCCACCCACAGTTCTCTGCTCTGTGGCCTGCAATGGCTCTGATAATTTTGTGCCCAACCCAAGGCCTCTGCCCACCTCACAGAGTGGTGTGCAGTGCACCTCCCTCCTTCTTTGATGGGCGAGCATTTGCCCTCCGCAGGACCCGCCTGCTCCTCCCCTCCTGCTCCCTCTGCTTTCCACCTTTGCAGCCTTCAGATGGTCTCCTTGTCCTTGAGGGTTCCCTCTCTTAACCTGCCCCACATTCTCCTCTGGAGCTCCCTTCTTGGCTCTCCATCTGAGAGTCTCCCCAAACCTGTTTCTCGATACTTTCCTTCACCAGAATTCTCTCCACTGCACCTACCCTGCTTTGCACCTATGTCTGCATCCTGGGGGCATGTGCCATCTCCCTTTTAGGGCAGGGGGAGTTGCTGCGTCTTCCTTCCTCATGCTAACTACTCTCCGTCCCTCCGACATCCCCCTTTTCCCTACCTGCTAGTGCACAGGACAGGTCTCTGCGTTCACGATGCTGCTGAGGACTGTGAGGCAGTGCTAGATGTTGAGGGAAAAGCCAATCCCAGCTCTCCATTTTATTTTTTTATTTTTATTTTTTTTATGAGACAGAGTCTCACTGTGTTGCCCAGGTTAGAGTGCTGTGGCGTCATCCTAGCCCACAGCAACCTCAAACTCCTGGGCTCAAGCGATCCTCCTGCCTCAGGCTCCCGAGTAGCTGGGACTACAGGCATGCACCACCATGCCTGGCTAATTTTTTCTATATATGTATTTTTAGTTGTCCAGATAATTTCTTTCTATTTTTAGTAGAGACGGAGTCTCGCTCTTGCTCAGGCTGGTCTCGAACTCCTGAGCTCAAACAATCCGCCCGCCTCGGCCTCCCAGACTGCTAGGATTACAGGCGTGAGCCACCACGCCCAGCCCTCCATTTTATTTCTGAAAAAGAGTTTGTTGGATGATTTTCACCTAAAAGCAGATGATTAATTCAGCTCTGGCCTTGTTCTGTCTTTGAATAACAGATAAATTAGTTTACTTGAAAAGAAATCTTCAGGCCGGGCGCAGTGGCTCACGCCTGTAATCCTAGCACTCTGGGAGGCTGAGGCAGGTGGATTGTTTGAGCTCAGGAGTTCGAGACCAGCCTGAGCAAGAGTGAGATCCTGTCTCTACTATAAATAGAAATAAATTAGCCAAAACAACTAAAAATAGAAAAAATTAGCCGGACCTGGTCGCGCATGCCTGTAGTCCCAGCTACTTGGGAGGCTGAGGCAGAAGGATCGTTTGAGCCCAGGAGTTTGAGGTTACTGTGAGCTAGGCTGAGGCCACGGCACTCTAGCCCAGGCAACAGAGTGAGACTCTGTCTCAAAAAAAAAAAAGAAAAAAGAAAAGAAATTTCATTTGTGTTTCCATGTCACCTGTGATTTTCCCTGCCTTCCCCTCGCAGCCCTGCCAGCTGGCAAGAAGAAGGTCAGCAAAGCTGCTGATAAGAGAAGTATAAAGTGGGCTTGGTTCATGGCAAGGGGGCAGTGGTCTACTTCACTGGCAACATGCTGTGCTTCCTGGTGTTCGCTGCCTTGGTCCTTTGTGGTAAGTGGATCATTTGGCTTGAGTTCTATAGTGAGGGGGATTTTAGCGGAGGGTCGGAAAGCGGCCTCTAAGCCCAGGCCAGCTCCCCATCCCGGGGCATGGTGAGACACTCTGCCTGTAGGTCTAGCAGAAACTTTCCTTTCCTGGAGCCCAAGATAGGAAAGGTCAGGGCCACTGCTCATGCAGGCCCCTTTGGGTGGCAGGTGCCTGAATCACAAAGCAGAGAGAAGCCCCTTCCAGGGAGCCTGGGCTTCCCCTCCATCCCCAGCTGGTATCTGGCTGGGATGTGCACTGCTGTCCCTGCCCCCTAGAGAATCCTGCCAAAGAATCCAGGAGTATTGAGGGCAGGTGGGGGGGGCATCCCTTCAAGCCAAGGGGTGACCTTGAGTAAGGCCCAGACCACAAGGAGCTTCTGAGGCCCTAGGCTGGTGATTTGAGATAGGTCCTTCATAGCATGCCAGAGTTCTGGGGACACCTGAGGGAAGCAAAAGGCACTCAACCTCTCCTGCTTTCAAAAGGGGCTCAGAGAACTCACAGCTGGGCCCCTCATTTGTTGGAGAGGAGCTATGAATTTGCAGACAAGGCTAACATTCCTCAAAGCACAACCACCGCCCCCACTCCCACCCCTGGCTGACCCCACGCTTAGTCATCACTCACTTTTCTTCTGCCCCACAAAGGACACAGCACCCAGGACTTTCTGGAAACCAATGCCCGGGTAGTTGGAGGGGCCGAGGCCCGGAAGAATTCCTGGCCTTCTCAGGTGGGTGTCCCTTCGTAGCTCCAGACTTCCACCCGAATAAGAGTTGCTGTGCACTGACATAAAGTATTTCGTGTGTTTGTATATGTTCTTAATAGGCAGCTCTCCAACTGTCTGAATTCTAGATTTTAAGGATGGATGGGACCAGGCTTATTTGGTTTTCCAAATGCAAAAGACTTGGAGAAGGGGATTTAAACACCAACCACACTCATTCTCCAAGGCACACACCAAACACAAATCACATTTGTGCTCTCATATTTGTGCCACACTCTAAAGATTGTGCCAGACTCACACCTCAGACTCTACAAACCTTGAAACACACATGCGCACACCAGTCCACACGGTGTGTGTCACACACAAACACACCCAAATAGAGTATGTTGCTTAGTTGGCTATTTAAAGAGTTTCCACTTTTGTAACAGGGCAGCTGGGCCCTGATTTAAATAATCTGAATGTATATGTAAAACTGGAAAATTAACTGGTGAATATCTACACTCTGAATCACTGCCATTAGAGTTATATTCAATTTACAGAAGTTTGAGCCTCAATTTTCAGGAGCAGAGCTACTGTGTAGCGTGAGTTGCTAGAGGAAGAGACACAAACTGATAAAGATGAACATCCCATTGGTATTTCTAAGTATTTCCTGAAGTGGAGGGACAGGGTACATCTTGAAAACATTGAAGGCGGAGTTCTGGAGACCTAAACTTAGGCTTAGGTGATAGGGCAATTCCTTAGCTACATTTCCTTTCCAAGAGAGAATGGCGATACCACCTTGGTTCTAGGGCTATTGCAACAACCTAGAGGAAAAATGCCAAAGACACTGTGTGTGTACCTTTACTACCCCGTCCACGTACACAACGAACCACCAAACAATGGTGCACTCTTCTCTGCTGACCCCAGAGGCATTTACACACCCTGCCTCAACACCACTCCAGGTAGCCACTACTAACCAGTCAATAGCAGTTGGTATCTATTTGCCTTCTCTAGCCCAGAAAGTTGGAGGTCTTGAGGAATGCCAGGAGTTTGAGGCAAAACTTTTTGATAAACACCAACCTATCCCTCCTTTCTTTCCTCCCCATCTAGATTTCCCTCCAGTACCTGTCCGGAGGTTCCTGGTATCACACCTGTGGAGGGATCCTCATCAGACAGAACCGGGTGATGACAGCGGCTCACTGCGTGGACTCGTGAGAAAAACAAAGACCAGCTTTTCTGAGCCCTGGGTGGGGAAGAGGCTGGCCCTTCTGGATAAATTTGTAACCTCAGCCCCTCAGGGCAGGACTTTAAGGGGCTGGGCAGTGGGCGATGGCCCAGCCTGTTTGGGTTTGGGGGCCTATAGCGAGGTAGCATGGTGAAAGTACAAATTTTGGAGTCAAGCAGGCTCAGGTTCAAACCTCGTTCTCCCAACTTCTAGCTACGTAATTTTGGGCAACAAACTTAGTTTCTCTATGCCTCCATTCTCCTCTCTCTAAAATGAGGTCCTAATACCTAGTTTGTAGAGCTATTGGGAGGATCAACTAAATATTTAAGTGCCTAGTCAACGTCTCACTATTTTTTCGTATTTGTCTTGGGCAATGGTTCTCAAATTTGAGCATGTATCAGAATTACCTGGAAGGCATGCCGAGCCCCACACAGCAGAGTTTCTGATTTGGTAGGTCTGGGGTGAGGCCTGATATTTTGCATTTCTAGCAAGTTTCCAGGTGATCCTAATGCTACCAGTCTACCACGCTTTAAGAACTGCTAGTCTAGGAGTGTATGCTTCCCTCAAAAATCTCTGCATCTGAGAGCCATTATTTCATTTATGCTCACCACACCGTTCCCAGGTTACAAGATATTCAGCCTACGATGTTCAGCTTCATAAACTTTGAAAATGAAGTTAATGACAGTTTTCTCACTCTCACAAGTTAGTAAATTAGGTAGAGAACTTGTTATTTCCTCATCTTTGAGGGTCTTCCATTCCTTCTCCGCCTGAGCCAGATTAATATGGGTTCCTGTTCTGAAGAAAGTATGTAAGATGGCTCTCCGGGGAAAAAGAGAAGGTTTGAGCCCCCGGGATCACTCGGGGCTTCCTTCTCTCACTCCAGCCCGAAGACCTTCCGTGTAGTGGTCGGAGAGCACAACCTGAACCAGAACGATGGCACCGAGCAGTACGTGAGGGTGCAGAAGATCGTGGTGCATCAGAACTGGAACAGCAGTGACGTGGCTGCCGGGTAGGCACAGGCTGGGCGGGCCTGGGCTAGGAGGTGGAGAGCTGACTGGCCAGCAGCTGGGGCTTGGCTTCCTTCACGTGTTCTCTCAAGAGGGCTGGAGGGATTGCACTGCTCGAAACCCAGTTCATGGCTCATGGCCTGTCCTTTGGCTGAGGAGCCCATTGAGCCTAAGAGAGGGCACCATGTCCTGGAGGGAGCAAAGAGCTGGCTCATTCATCTAGGAGAACTTTGAGAATTTAGGTTTCAGAGGACTTGAGAATTTTTGAAGATTTTTGGGACTTTAGGCTGGTTTTCGTGATCAGATTACCTGAAGCTCCTTATCTGCAGAGTTTAATGTTCCCATTTTTATTATCTTGTTTTTATTGTTATTATTCACTTTATGGAACAGACTCTACCAGCAAAAGTAAATTCCCACCCCCCCACCTTTTTTTTTTTTTTTTAATAGAGACAGGGTCTTGCTCTTGCTCAGGCTGTTCTCAAACTCCTGAGCTCAAGCAATTCTCTCACCTCAGCCTCCCAGAGTGCTAGGATTACAGGCACGAGCCACTGTGCCTGGCCCTTAAAGTGAATCTTACTTATGGAAAGGAAGTCATGAAGATGGTGGTCAGTTCTGCAGAGTGTGGAGGCGGGGATGGGCTTAAGTAATTGGGATATTCTGCTGGCTTTCAGAGTCATGCAGTCTTTTACATTTTTCTTTTTTGAGAAGTCTGCCACCAAGATCACACCACTCTGCTCCTTTCAGATTCCTAGTTCCCCATTTCCTTGGATTGTGGAGATCAGTGTCAGGCTGCAATACCAAAATCCTACCAGCAGATGCTGCTATTAAATATATAATGTCCTACAACCAAACTGCGTAATTCCTCAAGTTTGAGATTTAGCAAGTTAGGCTCCTCCTTTTTCGAGGTGGTTGGTTGCTTTCCAATTCCATAGGGACCCAAAGGCTAGAGAGGACCAGTGCATATGCTGACCTGAGGGAAGGACTGATCCCATGAGTGAGCAGTCTCCTTTCCTCCTGCAGCTATGACATCGCCCTGCTGCACCTGGCCCAGAGCGTTACCCTCAATGGCTACGTCCAGCTGGGTGTTCTGCCCCAGGCAGGAACCATCCTGGCTAACAACAGTCCCTGCTACATCACAGGCTGGGGCAGGACCAAGAGTAAGTCACCTACGTTGGCAGCATCCACCACAGAGGTCTTGAATAGGTAGCTGAGTTCCGGGACACATTTTTCTGTAGTCCTAGGTGTTTATAGCCAGAGACCAGGAACCAGAGGAACCATAGATAAAATAATTGATGCATTAAATAAATTAAGCTAAGAATGAATGGTAGAATAATCAAGTTAGAGATTCATAGATTCTTAGAACTAAAAAAGACTGGCCTCAGACAATATTTTGTACCAGCCCCTCATTCTATGCATGAGGAAACTGAGGCCAAAGAAATTAAGGATCTTGATCATATGACAAGTCAGGCAAAACTGGTGCCAGAACCCAGGCATCCTGGCTCTCACTTTTTTTGTTGTTGTTTGTTTTTTTTTTGTTTTGTTTTTGTTTTTCCCACCCCCCTGTTGTTTTTTGAGACAGGGTCTCCTCTGTCACCCAGGTGGGAGTACAGTGGTGTGATCATAGCTCACTGCAGCCTCGGACTCCTGGGCTCAAATGATCCTCCTGCCTCAGCCATCCAAGTAGCTGGGAATACAGGAGCGTGCCACCACACCCAGCTAACTTAGAAAACTTTTTTATAGAGATGAGGTCTCACCATGTTGCTTAGGCTCGTCTCAAACTCCTGGCCTCAAGCAATTCTCCTACCTCGGCCTCCCAAAGTGCTGGGATTATGGGGATGAGCCACTGTGCCCAGCCCTGGCTCTCACTTTGATGGACATTATACCATCAAGCTACTTCCATAGGCAGGCACTGGGCCATGAGTTGGAGTAAATGAACCAGGGCCAGCTATAGGGCAGAGGAGCCCTCACCTCTTTTCTGGTCATCATGGGAAGATTTCAGGTAGGGAATATTATACAGATAACATGGAAAGGTGGGAGGGCTATGGAGATCATTAAGAAGGGCAGAAACATTAAGCCTGATACAGAAGTCTATCAGCCACCAGGCAGTATTTGGGCTTCTAGAGGCAAGGCAAGGCCTTGCTATGAGCAGCAAGTCTAGGAAAACCTGGAGCTCAGAGAGACACAGGCTTCTAATCCAGCTCCGCTCCGTTCATGTAATGTTATTGAGGTTCAATGTCTTGATCTATAACAAAGAAATAACACAAGGCAAAGGCTTTGAAAAGTCTAAAGAGCAAGAGAAAGGAAAACTGCACCAAGCTCTTAAGAAATGGAACAAGCATGCAGAATCCCAGCTCTGCTGGGGTTTAGAGTGAAAGGAGGAAGCAGAGCAGACAGATAAGTTATCAATACATAAGACCATTGTACCTACTTAACGAAGTTATCCATGAGTGAAAAAAACAGGAGTGGTTTGAGGCCTGGGAATAATAAGTAAGGATGACTCTCTGAAGGAAGGGACCTGTCGTAGCCATCTAAGAGTGAAGAAAGGAGGATCCCTGACATGCAGAAAGCAGTTTTCCCTTTCACCAGAGCTTGAGGTTTGGCAAGCATGGAAGGTTTTTCCCCTGGACAGCATCTGGGGCTGACCTCCAATGTTGTGTGTCCTGTTCAGCCAATGGACGGCTGTCCCAGACCCTGCAGGAGGCTTACCTGCCCTCCGTGAACTATGCCACTTGCTCCAGCTCTTCCTACTGGGGCCCTACTGTGAAGAACACCATGGTGTGTGCAGGTGGAGACGGAGTTCGCTCTGGATGCCAGGTGAACACATGCAGGAGGTGTCAGAAGTCCCACTCCAGGTTCCTCCCCTCTGCCTCTCACCCCCCGCACCTTTTCATCACCCCCTATTCCACACCTACTCTCGCACCCATGTACAGACTGTACTTTTGATTCTGGCGTTTGAGGGAGAATGATTCTGTGCTAGTAACTCTATACTCACAGAATCGGAACGTTGAAAGGAACCTTAAAATTCATCATGCTCAAAGCTCCCACCTCAAAAGCTTGTGCATGGCCCAATATTTGTGTATTGGTGTATGTGTGTGTTCTTTGTACTTGTTTGTGACCCAGATTTTTTTTTTTATGGTAGTGATGGGGCCAGGCATGGAGGGGTGGTTGTAATTGTGTGTAAGACAGCCTCACTCCCATCAATCCCAACTGCTCCTATAGTTCCTCCACTACCGTCCCTTTACCCCAGTGGTATTTTGGGCAGTATGTTCAGGTGAGTATGATAGGGGGAAATATACAAAATAATTTATTTTAATACTTTAAAAAATAAAGTACATAACAAATAGAATCTTCCTCTATTTAGACAAGATCAATCAGCAATGAACCATTGTACAGATTTCTTAATGCTGTTCAACAAATGTTCATTGTGTATGTTATATACCAGGCACTGTGCTAAGTGCGAAGGGTACAAAGATGAATCAGTGTCAAGTGGAGGAACCAGAGAAGCAGACGTACAATAGAACTTGGTAATACAATGTGGTTATTACAAAGATATGCATAGGGTGATACGGAAGCCCAAGGACAGGTACTTGCCTCTACCTGCTGGGGTCGGAAAAGACTTACCTTCCTCAAGAAAGTGGAATCTGTAGTGAGTCTTGAAGGTTAAATAGGAATAGGCCAGGCAAAAAGGAGAAAAGACATTCGGAGGGAGGGAACAGTATGAATAAAGACACAGGGCCAAGAAACAACCTAGAACACATGGAGAATTATAGAACGTTCTCTATAGCTAGAGCAGAGCAGAGGTTGGAGCCCCATAAGGTTTTTGTATGACTTACTTGCTTATAATAGTTATTACATTTTTTAACAGGGGGAAAATCAAAAGAGTAATATGTAATGACATGTAAAAATATATATAAAATTTCAGGGTCCATAAATTACATTTTATTGGAACACAGCCATAGTTGTTCAAATTATGCATTGTTTGTGGCTACTTTTGCACTATAGCACAGAGTGGTTGCAATTGGTGGGTCACTGGTAACCTCAGCAAGAGCAGTTTCAGTGGTGTGGTGAGGGCAGAAGCTTGATTGAAGGTCAAGGAATAAAGAGACATTAAGAAATATAGCAGGGAATGTAGATTACTCTTCCAAGAATCTTGTTTGAAAGGGAAAAACAGAAAAAGTCTGGTAGCTTTAAAGATAGCAAGTTATGGAGGGGGAAAAGAACTCTTAAAGGAGGGAAGAAAACTGAGTACATAAACAGGCAGAGAGGAAAGGATCCTGTAGAGTCAAAGGGAGGTAATAGGCCGGGCACGGTGGCTCACGCCTGTAATCCTAGCACTCTGGGAGGCCGAGGCGGGCGGATTGTTTGAGCTCAGGAGTTCAAGACCAGCCTGAGCAAGAGCGAGACCCCGTCTCTACCAAAAATAGAAAGAAATTAATTGGACAGCTAAACATATATAGAAAAAAATTAGCCGGGCATGGTGGCGCATGCCTGTAGTCCCAGCTACTCCGGAGGCTGAGGCAGTAGGATCGCTTGAGCCCAGGAGTCTGAGGTTGCTGTGAGCTAGGCTGATGCCACTGCACTCACTCTAGCCAGGGCAACAAAGTGAGACT